>JAUIMM010000205.1:887500-1175000 GCA_031769625.1 Taudactylus pleione
CACCACGCCCCCACCCATTGAATAGTCCCGGAGGGGTTCTTATAGAATTCAGTAAATGTGCTATTCAGGAGCATCCCAAAAACCATCCATTGCTCCAGGAACATCATCAGCTGGCTTCTAGGAACCCCTAAGTCAGAATCTGTATTAAATGAGCTATAACACATCGTGCACAGTCTATGAATTACTTTCATAAGTATCTGCCTTTTAATTAATGAACATTACCCTCATGACCCCCCACGGTCACTGATTTATTTTTTTGGGCTTTAAAGTATTATTTTAACTAATGCTATAGTGTATTTCCGATTTAAAAATAAACATGCAAAAAGAAAATGACCTGTGATCCTCAATAGTTTCTTTGGAGTCTATTTACTAAGCCTTGGATGGAGATAAAGTGGACGGAGATAAAGTACCAAACAACAAGCTCCTGTCATTTTTCAAACACAGCCTGTACCATGGCAGTTAGGAGCTGATTGGTTGGTACTTATCTCCATCCAAGGCATAAAGTACCAACCAACCAGCTCCTGTCATTTTTCAAACACAGCCTGTAACATGGCAGTTAGGAGCTGATTGGTTGGTACATATCTCCATCCAAGGCTTAGTAAATAGACCCCTCTATGTGAAGCACTGTGTGAGTAACTGGAATACAATTTTTTTTTAATCAATTTGAGGGGAGATTAATAGTAATTTGTAGAGTAGTATTCATTTGGTAAGATGGTCAATCTTACAGTATGTACAGGGACTTAATATTAATAAGGGCTTACTGTATGCCTCATTCTTTTCACATTATATTATTTTATTACATTTATGTACTTTTCAAAATGTACATTTTGATGTGTGTATATGAAATTATATTAATCTTTCATGGCATAGGGGGAGATGTACTAAGCCTTAGAGGGAGATAATGCGGAGAGAGATAAAAGTACCAACTAATCAGCTCCTAACTGTCACTTCACAGGTGGTGTTTACAAAAAAATAGAGTCAGGAGCTGATTGGTTGGTATTGTATCTCTTTCCAAGGCTTAGTACATCTATCCCATAGTCTTAAATCACCCACATGACAAATATAAGTAAGCACACCTCTAAATTGTCTCCATTTGGTTGGAGTCCTGATTTAAAGGCAATGTCCTTCCATCCTTGTATGTCTACGCAGAGGCGCCGAGGGGGGGGGGTGGGACAGCGGGAACTATTTACCCAGGCCCGGGCTTGCTTGAGGGGCCCAGCGGGGGCCTGGGTCTGGCACCACATCCCCCTCCCTCTTACCTCACATCAACCCAGCACACCCTGCTGGGTGCTGGGTTGCTGGGTTGCAGGGAGAGAATGTTTGCGTGCATGTGGGGGGGCTTTGCCTGGGCTGAGGGGCTCACAGCACCTCTCTTTTTTATCTTAAGGTGGCGTGGCCATGCCTTTCGCGATTAGGTCACGCCCCCTTCACCCAGCCCGGCTCTCAGCTCCCCTGTGGATACCTCTGTCCAGATAGGACCAGAAACTTGGACACTATCTCCCAATCACTGCTGCTCTGCACCTGCTACTGGTGTAAACTGCAAGGAATGGGCCTTTAGAGGTTAGTACTGAGTAGACTAGCACTTGAAAAGTTCTAGGCAGACCCTCAGGTGCATGACAACCCCCTTTGTAATGCGGTCACGTCCTGATTCACAGATCTGAAATCTTTGGAGGCATGAGCTGGAAGAGTTATACCAAACACTGAAGTAAGTGTTTAAGAAAGTATTCCCTTTATCTAGCTGCACCTGTAATAAGTATATGCCTGTTGTATTCCAATTACCAATATTGGCACGAAGGACAAGGGGCTTTGCAGTTGCCGCTATTACTAAAACATTCTACAAAGAAGTAAGTATTAAAATGCAAAAATATATTTGGCTGCTGTTTCAGGATTATTTTCAAATCTTCTATCCGCACTCCTGTTATGATACGGTTCCAGCTGGCAGCTATGTTTCTTCATTATGTGCTTAAAACACCTGTGAAAACTGCAAAAAATACTACTGAAAGCAGTGAGAAATCGCAGCCATGTCAATCGGTACTATTTCTAGCACAGAAAGGAAAAGTTTAAAGCGTGCAATCCAATTATATCCTTCACTGTCTTGCGCAGCCTCTGGCTCTCCGTCTGTTGTGTAACTACAAGTTCCAGCATGCCCTGCCAGCAAAATGTGCCAAACAGTTTACTGTATTGTACACTTATTATTTGCCATCCTTGAATGTTTGGATATTTTAATTCTTTGCAAAAACATTGTTGATTATAATAATGAAAACAAATTGTAGACTGATTTCATTAAACATACAATACAGCCCCTTTGTAAGCAAAAATGATAATGTCGATAGAGGCTGAGTTTGTTTTCTTTTATATTAATTAAAAGTTTTCTTCCCTGCATATGTTCATCATTACATGCTCTCCATCCGGTTTATACTAGCAATGTTTGTCAGTAGAACTTATTGGTGACTGTTCCATCCCACCCACAGTGGCAGGTTGCTATGAGAATTCAGACAAGCCTTCCCCCATCTAGCTGTTATAGACCAGTGCCCTGAGACAAGTATTTTAAGATAAAAAGAAAGTGAACTGCACTGACTTTGCCCAATGTGAACTTCCAACAAAGTCTGTGAGGTATAAGCTTTCTGTCAGATAGTTGCATAGTAGAGCAGCACTGAATTAGTGCTGAACACAATGCGGCAATGAAGGTGTGGTAGGGATGACCATCAAAAACCAATGGTTGGAACTATCAATATTTCCAAATCAATGGAGATGCTTCTTCCATTCGATGACAAGATTGGTCCCATCGCAGGCCCCTTTGGATCACCTTAGGAAGGGAGTACCCCGACAGGATTAAGCAACATATAGTTTTATAAAATAGAGGCCAGCTTGGTCTTGATCAACGCGTTTCGTCGCTCATCAAGGGACTTTTCAAGATACATTTCTAATGTGATCCGGATCGCTTTGTGAAAAAGCAGGCTCATTATTCATAATACTCCTGAGCCGCTTCTAATACAGACATAAAAGCCCACAAGTATGAAAATCTAACACCGCTGTGTTGTGAAATAGTCAGCCCCCCCCCCACAGATTGAGAACAAGCATACAAATAAGCACTTTTGGATTTCATCTACAGTAAGTTCACTATTCGAAATATAAGTAAGGACTTTCTCTCTGAAAATAACTACACTGATATTTCATAGAGACTTATTATCTACAAATCGATATTATCGATCACAGGAGTACCCAATGTTTATACCTGTATTATTTTTTTATGTGATTAAGGTCAAAAGACTTTTTTTACTCACTATTCACTCATTATTATTTCTTTTTTTATTGTGTTTTTTATATATACTTTTAGCCTGCTCAATACCTTATGCTGCTACTATTATTACTATTGTGAGTGTTATTTGTTATAAGTGATTGTATACATGTCTAGTAATAAATTGATATGTTGACTTTAGCTATTCCTCTATTAATTAATCAATTAACTTTTTGACTATATTTAAAGTATATATTCCAATGGTGCAGTAATTTCCTGAAATTTCTAGTCGTTTATCTGTTTATGGACTTTTGGCAATAAGTCCTTAAAGACATGCTGCAGGTGGAATCCACATATATGTACTCAACTAATCTATTTATTTTGTTTTTTTATGATTTTTATCGATCTTTGATTAGAATTGATTATTTTCTGCAATACCAAATCCCTGTACATTGTACAGTGTTTTCTGATGTCTGTAAAGTGACTTTGAGTCCTAAGGAAGAAAAGCGCAATATAAATAAAATTATTATTATTATGATTATTTATCACCTGCTAACTTCCAGTGCCAGGATTCCGAGTGTTATACACTCTTTGTGTATATTAGTTGTTGGCTGTCAGCATTGTGGCAACAATTTAGCGGTCACCTTCTGATGGCATAATGTGTGGTTAGAGGAGAGCAGAGCATACTTACCGACTTTACTAATCTGCTCCCCAGGACTAGGGATGGACATCGATAGTCGATGTTTGACAACCATCGATGTTTTCTTCCGATGTTAGCATTTTTACCATTCGATGGCAACATTCCGATGTTTGCTGCCATCGATGGTAATCATTTAATGGTGTATCGATGGTGGCTTCTTTTCTTTAAATACTAAAAGCTCTGCCTCCCCTGGCTGCTGTGTGTTGTGTGTTCTCCTCTGATAACCTTTCTGGCTCATGCTGCTGGGTTCATTGGAGGCTGTCTCTCACTGCCTCAGACCTGGCCCTCCCCCCCCTCTCTGCTAGCTCTGATTGGCTCTCTGAGACAGAGAGAGTGACAGCTAATAAAGTTTACACCCGCAGAGATTGGGAGTGATTTCTCTGCTGGTGCTATAAGAGGTTCCTTTTCTGTATGTTATAAGTATATTTAATAATGTTTTAAAACTTCAGTTTATTGTTGCTTTAAGTGCCCACAGCAGCAGCAGAGGCATTGCAGTGCCCCTCCCCTAACCCCGCCCCTTTACTATTCATATTTTACCATTGAATGCTTTTGATGCGATGGTTAGTTACCATTGCATCGAAAGATTCAATGGTGGAAGCACTGCCATCATATGATGGTGGGCTTCCGATGTCCATCCCTACGAGGAGATGCCAGGGGAACAGATACTGGTGACTGCTTCGGGGGGCAGGGCCGGCTTACTCAGTCATTAGTAAATTGCTGTGAATTGCATGAACGTGATGAGGGGGCAGGGCTAAATTACGCATTTTTGCATACTTTAGCTCCGCCCCCTCCATACAGAGCCGCCGTGATTCCCGGTATTTATCTTCCTATCCTGCACACTTCACTAGGACGTGGGCAGGATGCAGGAGATGTGGATACTCTTCCAGGGGAGTTGCGGGGGCTCCCCAACACTTAATGGAGGGTAGGTAAGTATGGAGCAGAGTTGGATAATCACTCACACAGATTTGGACTCAGAGTTGGATAGAAGATACCCTGGTGCCTGTCAGTGCTAGGTACGCTCACGCATTGGTACAGATATGTCACCCTTTCATGATTCACTGGAATATATATGAATTGTGTAGGGCGGTTCAAATCCTGACAGCGGTAGGCTGACGTGGCTGAAAATACCGATCGTCCCTAGGTAAGTATGAACCAACCTAACCCCCCTAACCCTAACCCTCCTTAGGGGTGCCTAACCCTAACCTTCCCCCAGTGCCTAACCCTAATCCCCCCTCTAAGTGCCTAAACCTAACCCCCCCTTCCCCGCCGCCTAACCCTAACCCTCCCGGGGAGGTGCCTAAACCTAAGTCCCCCCCGGGGGTGCCTAACCCTAACCCTCCCTCCCCCTAGCCTAACCCTAACCTCCCGGGGGGGGTGCCTAACCGTTAGCCCCCCTGGAGCCCTAAACCTAACCCTCCCCCCACGCGGCTGTCTGCAGCGGCGCATGGCATCACTTCGATCGGGATGCCGGGCGCCGGTCTCCTGGCGTCGGTAAAATGACCGGCGTTTACATCTAGACGCCGGTCATTTCACCCTCGCTGGGATATGGCAGTCGGGAAGCCGGCTGTCGGTATAATGTCAGCCGGCTTCCCGATTGAATACCGATTCACTAAGCTGACTATGGGTGGAATAATATTGGTATAGCCTGCAAAATGCCAGCATCTGTAATTGCAAAGTAAATGCATGCAATGTTCCCTTTACTTTCAATCCATACAGATAGACATGTCAGACATGTAGTATGAACTAGTTGCATTGAATGCACAGGATGTGGCATACCTGCCAGACCTAACCTTCCCTATTCTACCACTGTTTAAAAAAACAGTATGAAATTTAGCTACAATATATAGAGCAGCGACCCTGATCTATACATTATATGTGTAGTGCACTTGCTCGATATTGCACAACAATGCTCTAAAATTCTGTAATATTTCATATGCAATATAGAGTAAGTTTTGGTTCCATTTAGCTCCTTTGGCACAGAAATGCCTTGAAAATGCAGTGCAAATAAATACACAGCCAGCATAAATGTATAAGAAAAAAAAACAACAAAACAAAATTGCATTACCCTTGTTGTCCTATGGGACTAACTAATGAGAGAGACTTTCAAAGCAAACTGAAACATAAACTGTAATAAATGTGAGTAGTACTTGACGTGCATAGTTATCATGCTTTTAACAACGAGAATCTCACGCATTGTGAGTTATTTGAAACAACTTTAGATGCCAATCAATAAAAAAAAAATCACTTTTAAGAGTAACAAGGATGTGAATTAACAGAACACTTTGAGCTTCCCTATCAGTTGGTGTCAATAAATGAGTCAATTTTACACGCCCGAACCCTCCTTCGAGGTGTGATAAAGTGTTTGATGAGGACAATAACAAACTAGATGACAAGCTTGACACTAGTGGATACAATTACTCCCCTATGTGCTCCTAGTACCACTGTATCAGCACTCATCATTTTCTCTCTTTCCTACATGAATTTACTCATAGAGAAGTCTCAGAGCTACTTTTCAGCACAGCATGCAGTAAGCCTTCCTTAATTACCACCATAGAGACCCAAATGCTTCTTTGTCAGCTTCTCAGGCACAGGCAAAATAGATTATATGATGGCAAAAGTAAGCCACGGATCTCAAATAGTTCATAAAATTGAGACGAAATTGCTCTTATGGCCTCTGGAAAGTATAGTGATAATACTATAAAAGCTGCAATAATACCATATTTAGCAAATATAGGTCACTTTTCACCAAAATATGTCGCAAAACAATTTCTCCGCAATTTGTTTAAACTGAAAAGAAGTGAAATTATTGTGGGATTCAAGTAATTTATCCATGATTTCCCAGTGAGGCTAAAGCTTATTTATAGTATTGTACAAGGTCACTTTTCCAAAAAATGAAGCCAGGAAGAGCGCCAAAAAATTTGCCCAGTTAGAGCTGATGAACCTCGTCGTGTCCTATATTTTCTTCAAGATGAATAAACATCTTCAATTAGCTTTTTAGTTTACCAGTTAATTACCCGTTTTCCTTTCATTTGAGGGATTTTTTTTTTTTAACAACTTTATTTTTTTTTTAGTTAATCTCTTTGTTAAATAGGTAAAAAAAAAATACAAACTACTTCCCAGTCTGAGTCAGGACAAATTCTTTGCATGAAAACCATGAACAATTTAGCAGATCCCTTTTGATTTAACGGTTAGCATACATTCTTAATGTGTGGATATAAATACCATTTATTATTTTTCCAAAGCAAACACAGCATGAAAAAGAGTAATAATAGGGTAACTGTAATAGATGGGATAAAGTACCCGTAGAGTAAATTATAATGTAAACAGAAACTATAGAGGATTTCAATCACAGTAATGTAAGCATTAGAACAATAATAATAACACTTCATAAAATACAAATTGCCTGGTGTAAAACAAATTAATAAACTCCTATAAATGTCCATTAATCACACAGGAGCACTAAGCACAACAAACCTCAAGCTATAAATGATAACAATGAAATATAGGAGGTAGATTTACTACAGCTTCTAAAAATGAAAAGTAACCAATCAGATTGTAGCTATCATTTCTCTATTGCATCCTTGAAAATATAGACAGAATCTGGTTGGTTGCTATGGGTACCACATCCACTTTTAATTTTTAGAAGCTTAAGTACATCTACCCCCAGGTGTTAGGTGTCCCATAGCAAAATTGTTATGCTCCCACCACTATGGTGAATACTGCTGCCTTACTTATTGTAGCTCCCTGATGGCCTAAGCCATGGTTAGAAAAAAATACATTACATACTGTACATTAGAAATAAATTGTATTTACTTTAGTGTGTCAACCTGCAGAATTGGCCATGTTCCTCCCAGCTGCCGAAATGCTAATTTCTGTTAAGTAATAAGCCATTTGGTGCTGTGTCTACTTGTCAAGATTGTAGTCAATGCAGCAAATAGTATTTCGATATGTACATTTGGTACCCAGTAATGACAGTGATTATCATGGTATTCCAGGCAGGGGGAACATGACAATTTACAATAATTACAAAATGTATATTATGAAGGACTAAATGTTGCAACAGTTGCCTGAAATTATTCCGGCAAGCCCCCACAGTAACAACGTTAGCTTCTGCGCCTAATGTTATGCACCTGGTGATGGATATATTATGCATGTATTACTACAGTAAGCAGAAAATGTGTAATAGCCTTTTGCATGACCATTGTCTAACTGGATCCATGGGGAATTTGGGCAGATTGGATCATTTGATGAGCCTACCAGTCACAGTAGAAGCAAAGTTTTCTGACACTGATCTCATGCACAGTCCTATGCAGTTTTTTGCCAAAAAGATTTATTTTCCAAGTTACCAAATCATGAATCACTCTTTTAAGTGCTGATCTATGGTTAGCTTTGGTGTAAAATGTCTGAATTGGGCATGGCAATTGTGGTGTAATTAGACAGCATTAATAAGCAGTGTTGTCAACAGAACTCAATTGAGAACAAGTAGAGCAGCCACGCATTTCAGTGACAGTCAACATTAGACTAAACCGTTATCTTGTATAAACGGCTGTTCTGTTTCACAGTGTTTATTTTGTGACACTATAACTGTACAAACAATTATTTTATATCTCTTCCAGTTCAAATAGAAGGTGAATTTATTGAGAATTCTGCACTTCAAAATAATAAGCATCTTATGTTTATAAACCACTCTGAGTCTAAAGGTCTAGACAAATTACCCTGAGAATCTATCCAACTATTTGAATAGTAAGCATTAGTGCCATGACATCTACCCACAGTGCAAAGATATTTTAATTTAAAGTGATTGCTCTTGTGTATTGCTTGAGATCCATGCAAATATTATTCTTTTCCCCATCATAATTTATGATGTTATTTGGTAAAAACCATTAATGTTCTCAACTGAGCAGAGTTTAAAGATGACGCAAACTAGCTACTGGGACTGAAGCATCAATCACATTAAGGGAAAAATATTTTTTTGAAAAATATATACATGTATCCAAGTCATGTGTATGTCAGATGAATCTTATATTTTGCACCTACTCACTATACTTTGGCAGATAAGTGCATCTTTATGTTTGTGTACTTTGCGCAACATAAAACAGGTCTTAAACTACCACAAGTGTAAATGACAGCCTCGATGTCCCCATCGACATACTCCCACACATCAGTGATGGTAATTCAGTACTGGTGCATTAGATGTCATTTTTCACATAAAAACAGCATTTTGATGGTGTTTTTCACTACCTCCAAATCTACCACAAATCAGGACGAATGTCCTGATCCTAGACTGGTGGGACAGTCCCGTGACTGTCCTGCCAAAATCGGGAGGTTGTTAATTTATGCTAAGACAATCAGTATATTAAAAAAAATGAATGCATGTGCTGCTTCTAAAGTAGTAGGAGTTTGGACTTGTGGTATTAACACAGAGCAGCTCTTGAGATGACCTAGGGCCTGATTCAGAGTTGGAAAAAGAGTAAGAAATAGCAAGAAACTGTGCACCTGGAAAGGTTTCATATACATGCAATTTTTTTTGCATGTGGGGTAAACACTGGCTGCTTTTGCATGTAGCCCACAAATGCTGGAAAGCTTTATTCTTACACTGCAATTTAGAGCTACATCTCTCAGCGCATTTACATCTGCCCCACCTGTAGTGCAACATGGTTTTGACCAAGATGCAGTTACTTGCTCTTTCTTACTCTAACTCTGAATCAGGATTCTAGTCAGTCCACCCAGTGTGAGCCTAGATGAGGGCTCAGTCCACCCAGTGTGAGCCTAGATGAGGGCTCAGTCCACCCAGTGTGAGCCTAGATGAGGGCTCAGTCCACCCAGTGTGAGCCTAGATGAGGGCTCAGTCCACCCAGTGTGAGCCTAGATGAGGGCTCAGTCCACCCAGTGTGAGCCTAGATGAGGGCTCAGTCCAACCAGTGTGAGCCTAGATGAGGGCTCAGTCCACCCAGTGTGAGCCTAGATGAGGGCTCAGTCCACCCAGAGTGAGCCTAGATAAGGGCTCAGTCCACCCAGTTTGTGCCAAGATGATGGCTCAGTCCACCCAACGTGTACCTAGATAAGAGCTCAGTCTACCCAGTGTGTACCTAGATGAGGGCTCAGTCCACTCAATGTGTGCCAAGATGATGGCTCAGTTCACCTAACATGTGCCAAGATGATGGCTCAGTCCACCCAATGTGAGCCTAGATGATGGCTCAGTCCAACCAACTTGTGGTAAGATGATGGCTGGATTGATCATTATGTGCTCAAAATTCAATGCACCTTATACTGTAAAAGATATCCAGTATGGATGAATGCACAAAATATAGATATGGGGGCTTATCTAATAGCCTGCATGATGCAGACACAGACATGATTCTGGTAAATAAGGAATTGGTAATCATTTACAAGGCAAAACCAGGATTGGAATCGTGCCAGTGCCTGCATCCCATAGCATATTATACAAGCCCCATAAACTGCAGTTACCATGCCTTATATATGGGTGGTTTACATCTGTATATGATAATTAATCTCTAATTAGGATATAACGAGGCAGATAAATTAGTTGCAAGCTAGGTCCTGTGACATTTTACTGTACTTTCTGCAATTCAATTGGAAATTGTTAAGTTAACCATTTAATTGGCATGGCCACATGGGATGCAACTGCTGCAAAATAGGTTTTCTCTGACATGGTCACATCCCATGTGACCATGCACTCCCGCTGCATCCCTGCCTTTTAAAATAGTCAGGGCCGGATTAATGGGAGGGCGACAGGGGCGGTCGTCCCGCGGCCCCCACACAAAGGGGGTCCCCACACAAGGTCAGTCTGCTGAGTGCAGGTGCCCAGCGGCGGCACCTGTTCCTGGAAATCACGGGGCTGCCGTCCCGTGCTGCTGCTTCTGAAGGCATAATGCCTAGCACAACTCCACTCTGTATGCAGCGGCACGGCACCTGTTTTTCCCCGCTGGATAATCTCCTCCCCGCAGCCACTAACTTCCCCTCCTCCTTACCTTCCCTCCTCCATTGGTGACACCACCACGCTGCTGTGACTGACACTAGGGGATGAGATGTCATTACGTCTCATCCCCCAAGAAATCGACGAGGAGCACCTGCAGGACGGTGGAATCAGATGCCTGTATTGCCTGGAGCACAGCAGCAATTCACAGCTGGGAGGACAACCAACCCCAGTCAGCAGAGGTGGGAAGAGGAAATTATTAAATAGATTATATAAGAGGTGGGGGTTAAGAGCGGAGAAACTAATTACATATATAAAGGATGGGGTGAGGTGCAGGTATTGTGTGGAATAGTGCAATGGTGGGCACTGTGGGGCATAATGTTAATACTGGGGGCATTGTATGGTATATTGGGGTAGCTTTGAGCATAGTATTAATAATGGAGACACTGGGCAGAATATTAATACTGGGGCATGATGTGGCATAATAATACTGGTGGAAGTGTGTGGCATCATGGAGGGCACTGTGGGGCATAATAATACTGGAGGCATGTGGGGCACTGTGTGGCATAACTAATACTGGAGGCATTGTGGGGCATACTGGGGGTATAGTGAGTTATATTAATACTAGGGGCATTGTGTGGCATAATGTGGGCATAGTGTGGTATAATCTTTATACTAGGGCAGTGTGGCATAACGTTCATAATGAGGACAAAGTGTGGCATAATTAAATTTTATTGGTAGGGGCCCCGTCAAATGAATTGCCCTGGGGCCCCCACACACCTTAATCCGGCCCTGAAAATAGTGCAGAACTGATTTCCTACTGCTGGTCTGGCCCCAAGTGCAGAGATCAGCTGAGGGACTGATGATCTGCTGTGCAGGAGGGGGAGGAGAAAGTTCCCCGGGGGGAGTGCATCCATAGTGAAAAGGGGATTAATAGATACAAGGGGGTTAATACCACAAGGTAGTTTATTGCCACTGGGAGGGAAACTTCAAGAGGGACCTACAGTTCGGTCTTTCGGAAACAGACTCCTCCTTGCTGCAGGTGGTGGGGGCTAAACCACTGGCGACCTGTTACTATTGAAGGATTAGTGTTAAAGCCACTGGGGGAATCTGTCGTTACCTGGTAATCTATTGACACTGGTGGGGGGGGATTCTATTGGCACTAGGTGGGGTGCTAAAACATTGAAAAGTACTTTTAAAAATATATTTTTGACTTAAATAAATGTTAAAAAAAAAATTATATTTTTATTAAAAAGAATTGTCAGTTAAGTGGTTAACATGAGTTACAATGGGAGAAATAGTGGCTTTTAGTTTGCACCTACAGACTAGGTGCTAACTATGAAAAAGTCCTTAATGTAGAAATGTTATAACACAGTGCAATACCTTAAATAAGAAAATATCATCAATAAAG
Source organism: Taudactylus pleione (assembly GCA_031769625.1). Lineage (NCBI taxonomy): Eukaryota > Metazoa > Chordata > Amphibia > Anura > Myobatrachidae > Taudactylus > Taudactylus pleione. Next base: position 899,787 of record JAUIMM010000205.1, read on the forward strand.
AGATCAATTTTTATGTCATTTTATCTAAAAAGCAGAAAAATGGTTTCAGGGTGATTTCTCCAATCTCTCATGCACATCACATAGGGACTGATTCAGAGATGGGCGGAATTGCAGAGACGCAACCAAGCGGCTATTCAATTCCGTCCATCTCAAATGCAAAAGCAGCAGGAGGTGTCTTTAGGGGAATCGGTATGATTTACTGCCAGACCCCTGGTCGGCGGTTCAAATCCCGACAGCAGCAGCCCGACAAGGATGAAAATCCCGATCGTCCCTAGGTAAGTATTCACTAACCTAATTCTACCCCCTAACCCTAACCCCCCCTTAGGGGTGCCTAACCCTAACCTTCCCCCCCAGTGCCTTACCCTAATTCCCCCTCTAAGTGCCTAAACCTAACCCCCCCTTCCCCACCGCCTAAACCTAAGTCCCCCGAGGTGGTGCCTAACCCTAAGTCCCCCCCCCAGAACCCTAAACCTACCCCCCCCGGCATCACTTCGATCGGAATGCCGGGCGCCGGTCTCCCGGCATCGGTAAAATGACAGGAGTCTAGATTTAGACGCCTTTCATTTAACCCTCACCGGGATTAAGCAGTCAGGAAGCCGGCTGTCAGGATTAGGTCCGCTGGCTTCCCGACTGCATACCGTCTTTAGGACACAGACACCTCCTTGCTGCATCTGTGATCCCAGCGCTATGACCGAGGTCACAGCCTGGTTTCCCCATTGGCCGGGCTGTGGTAGCTGAAGCTTAATGCAGCCTGACTGGGTTCTGGCAGCTTGCGAGACCAGGAAGTCTGCGCCCATGGACGAAGACCCTGGCCTCATCACTCCTACAAAACTGCGGCGACACGCACCCATTTACAGGAACGCAGGCCATCCTTGCCCCCAAAAGCTTCTGTCTGTCAATCAGGCGGAGGCTTGGAGGAACTGTGGACCTGATTCAGACCTGCTCGCTAGGATGCGTTCGCACACAGCCAGACGATTGTTGCACTCTGCACATGCATCGCAGTGCCCATGAGCGAACCACTGCAAAAGATTAGAATGCCTTCGCTCGCTGCGCATAGAGAGCCCAGCAGAGTGAGTGACAGGAGAAGCTGTTTATGGGTGGCAACAGGGGCTGGCCATAATGGGGGAGTGGATGTGCGAATGCAGGTGTACCTGAGCGTCCTAATGGTGTTTTAGAGGCGTGCATAATTTAGAGGGAGCGTCATTGTACATGTCACCTGGCAGATTTTTACACTGAAGTGATCGCAGTGCTTGCGGCAGGGCATGGTCAACCTCAAGCGCTGCGATCGCATCCGATGTTATCCATACCAATGGTTGCATACATTTCCTGCAGATGACGTGTGAAAGTGGGTGTCTTAAGACAGGCTGGTGGCCGCCTGCATACACAAGGCGATCGCACTCTAAGACATAGTGGGCGTGTTAATGCCTTGCCATGCGATCGTTCTGCCTACGCAATTTGCATACGCATCATGCGAGCGAACGCATCTAGCGAGCGGGTCTGAGTGAGCTCCTGTGTGCGAGAGCACAGGACCCGGGTCCTGCACAAGCGCAATTCAAAAATATCGGAAATGTGCGCTAACCATCAGGTAAGCGTACATCTCAAACAGTTCTGATTTTTATTTAGCAAAAATAACCTGCAGTATGACTGGACTTACTTTGGGCTTCACAGTACTGAACTCGCTGCTAATTGAAACTGCCCCAAAGTAATTTGGTAAAGACATGAAAATAGAGCACGCAGTGCCCAAGTTATGTAAATTGGGGCTGCAGCGACAACTTGCAGGTTTCGTGACCTACTGGCCTAAATTTTAATAGAATAACTAAATAAAACATTAACCCATGCTACATACCAATGAGTGTGTCATTTATTTCTAATAAGGGATTAATGATCCCGATTGCATACTGTTTATACTTGATTAACTACAGTATGTTGTGGCTGGATCTCAGGTACCATACGCTATGCCACAGGTTTAACAACCCCGTCTCTACATACATGATTATAGCTTTGTTCTAGGATTTAGCTGCACAGTGATAAAAACACATTTAGTGCATATTGTACTGGTACAGTTTAGGATCTCTAAACAAAGGAATGTTTCATGGCATTTTATAAGCGAGTTAGGGTCCGACTTTTCCTAAAAGAGAAGACATCTAAATCCTGTGAAAATGTCAGTTTTTAGAGTTTTTGCAGGATTTTGGGATCCTCCCACATGCCAATCCTCACACCCTGCAATGGCAATCGCCAGGTATTGATGGCTGTAGACATCAAGTGGGCTCTCTTGTGATAGCTTACCCATTCTATTGTTTATATTTTTTATTATTACTATTATTATTATTATTATTATTATTATTATATTCCGTAAATTTTTGGAGAACAGTATGGTGTGCATGTGTGGGCCTTGGCTGCTGTAAAGAGCATTAGTGCCAGTGTAAGTTAGACAATGCACACAGGAGCTCATTCAGACCAGCTAAAAGGGGCTGGGTATGCAAATTCCGCAATCACACTGTCTGGTGAATGGACGCCCTCTATGTCTTAGAGAGCGATGACGGAGCGAACACACACCGGTATAAAAATGCTAACTTTTCTCTCAACACACGTCATCTCCAGGAAGTGTATGGACAATCGGAACCAATGAGAGCCATCGGAGCTGCACGCAGCGCTTGAGGTAGACCTTACCACGCCGCAAGCACTGCGATCACTGCAGGCTGAAAAACAACCAAGTGTCGTGTACAATGACGCATCTTTGCTAATTATGCATGCCCATAAAACGCCGTTTTGACGCCCAGACACGCCTGCAATGCAGCACCACTCCCCTGTTCACAAGCACCTTCCCCTGTTACCACCCACAAACGGCGCTATCTGTCACTCAAAGTAGCGTCCAGTCTGTGTACTATGAGCACACGATTCCCGATCGCACTGAGTGACGCACGCATGCGCATATTGATGCATACGCATGCGCAAACGGGTGACTATCGCCCAAAGCGTGCGTCTGTGGCTTAGCGAGCGGGTCTGAATCAGGCCCACAGTTTGTAGATGATCTTATGACACACCAGGTGGACCTCATTGATGTTCGTTGCAGAATAAGCAAAAAGCTGCTTGCAGCGTACTAGAGACGCTAGGCTAAGCTGCGACTTTAACTCCACCAGAATTGGTTTTACACACAAAGTCGGAGAAAAGCGTAATTTTTCATGGGGAAAAGCCCCGGCTACTGGCATCGGAGCCCTTTTACACAGAGTTAGAATCAGTCGCACACAGATGTACAAATGTCGCACACTCCATTTATCAGTGTACATCAGCAAGGCCGTAACTAGGGGTGCACGAGCGGTGCCACTGCACAGATCGCAGAGCTCTATGGGCAGCACCCCACGCTGTTTCTGGCTATTTGGATGCCTGGAAGGGCACCTTGCAGCCAGCATCTCTGCAGCAGTGTTGCCTGGAGCGTCTTTAGGATGCTTCAGGCATGCACATTACTGCCATAACATTCCCCGGAGCATCCTCAGGATGTTCCGGGCATTGCTGTAATTCCTGGCAATTGTGGCCCCGTCCCCTGCATATGATGTCATGTGGAGAGGGTGCGGCCTGCACCAGTTATGGTGCTGTACACCAGCAATGCAGTTTAGTCACTTCTATGTGTTTTAATTATGCAAATAAGATGCACATCTTGAGTAAAAAAAGATGCTTGGCACGGAGTCGCACGGAACCTAGTGCTCCAAGCAGGGCTATTTGAGTTGACATTAAGATATGACACATCTGTAAATGCCTGTAAATAAAGTTTGTTTAAAAAGTGAGCGCAAATGAAAAAAACCTTTGTATTATAAAGAATACTGCAATACCCCACAGTAAATTTTTAAAGGAAGCCACCTCGGATTTCTATGACCTCTATAAAATATCTTGTCGTTCAGCCTCTTGCTTTTATATGGTCAGAGAACTACCTAGAAGTAACTTCTAATTACCATGCAGTTTACTGTAGGAAGTGCATTACATCTTCCATTCATTCATTCATCTGTCATCATTAACTGTAAAATGATTCAGTATATGTGTCTATATACAGCCTGTAATTTAGCGTACATTTATAAATTTAGCCTACACTTTTTCAGAATCACTTCATAATGATGAAAAAAAAAAAAGAAACAAATGTGTAAAATAAAGGATGCTACATTACTATAAGCATAAAAACTCATTAAAAGAAATGCATAGCAGGCAAAATTAATAATCCTTTTTTTTATTCTGTGCAATATAGCTTTTTATTTTCCATCATTAGCATTGCAGTAAATGTTTTTAGCAAAAAACATTATTCAAAAGAATACCTACCCTATATTTTATTCTCGTTGCTATAAAGAAAAAGATTTGGATGCATAAAATATACGAAAGAATATTACCAATTAAAATGTTGTGAAAGAACGCAGGCAAAGATGTGAGCAATTATTATTATTGCAGCTTGTGCTAATGGCTTTCGGAATAGTTTCATCTTTATGGCTATTCTGTTCCTGCATTTTTTATTGAGATGCAAAAATTTTATGAGATCAGAAATATTTACTGTACATTGTTATAGATGATTTGACTATTATGAAACATTTAATTGCTTTAAAAAAAAAATCATTGAGCTAGCTACATAGAAATTTCAGCATTTGTGTAAATAATGATTTTATTTTTTTTTAAAAAAAAGGAAAAAATGAGGAAAGGGAAAACCTATCATCTGTGAATATTTTGCATAAATTGAATGTGTGATTTGTAATTGAAAATGTAAAGAAATGCACTGAGTGGTACAAGAAATTCGACCTATGCATATGTATAAACAGCTGCAAGCTAAAGAGTAGCATTATAGCAAGATGTAACATTGGGCAGCCTTTGGCACATTGGATAGCATTGCTGACTCACACTGCTGGGGTCATGGATTCAATTCCATTCAGGGCCCTATCGGTGTGGAGTTTGCATGTTCTCCTTGTATGTGCATGGGTTTTCACTGGGCGTTCCGGTTTCCTCAGACACTTCAAAGACATACTGGTAGGTTAATTGCCTTCTGCCAAATTTATTCGATGTGTGGTAGAGAATATAGTGGGGGACATAGGATACCTTCTAAAGAGTGGAGAAGTGGATTAGTGGAGAACTTGCCCATAGCAACCAATCAGCTTCTACCATTCATTATAGAATGTAGCTGATAAATGCTGTCTGGAAGTTGATTGGTTGCTACGGTTAACTTCTCCACTAGTCCACTTCTCCACTTTTTAGAAGGTTTAATACATTTCTCCCACAGACTGTAAGCTACACTAGACTGGTATGAATGAATAAATATTCTCTGTAAAGCACTGCGTATTATGTAGATACTATATCAAGAACTGTTAATAAATATAATAAATATTAACAGTCCATCACAGAGCATTCATACTGGGTGGTAAGTACAATCAAAAGCAAATGAGCTTAGAAATTTGTATTCAAATGTTGTCAATTATGGTAGCCTTGGGCCCCAGTTACCTCTTGTACCCATTTTAATGGGTAGACCATTTTGTTGTAATGGTTCCATACAAAAAGTGCTTCAAAGCCCCTACTTCCCATAGGAACCCCACATGTATCTGTTTGTAGTCACTGTTTCCAGAAATAAATTACTCCACTCACAGCAGTCAATCATGAGTAATACAACCATGCACAGGCTTAGATGGGTAAGTAATGTGGCACCTATGCAGGACCCACAAACAACATCATCAGGTACTATTAGCAGAGCCATGACTAGACTTTTTGGTGCCCTGTGCCAGAGAGAGCATTGGCGCCCACCCACCCCCATTTTTAAATAGGGACATAAGATTCTGCACCTGAAAAAGGGCCATGGCCTCATGGGGAGGGCCAGGGAAGAAATAGGGCAGGCCGGGGGATGCCAGGGATAAAAGAAGAGGATAATTGACAGGCCCAAACAGCGCCCCATGCCCTGCGGTGCCCTGTGCCAGGGCACTGGCTGCACTACCCTAGTTACAGCCCTGACTATTAGTTATATACTTCTACTCCATAGCATGCAACTCTGTGGACCACCTTTTGCTAGATGAACTAATATCACACCTCCTAGGACCATACCAACCAACATGTAATGGTGAAGGGCCTGGAGGAATTTAATCTGGCGAAACAGTGATGTACTGACAGAACTGGGACGACCATGAAAAAAAAATGTACTTCTGTTAGACAGTGAGACAAGCTAGACCAGACAGATATTGTAAATCCAAACCTTGATCAAAGCAAAATGTTTATAAAGCAAAAAAGAAAAATCAAATTTGAAATGCAAGATGAATTAAAAATAAGTCCCTGGCACGCTAACTGCAAGCCGCTCTACTCAATCTAATGCAATTGTTTCTGAATACTGTTTGCAGTATTGTAAAATAAAAAAGCATATTGTATATAGGTCACCCGGTACAGTGAAATCTCCTGACTTCAAAGTGAAATTGGTTGTGAGTGACTGTATTGTGCTTTTTCAGATGCTTGCCTTTATTCTTATTAGGTTGCAGGGCAAAAACTAAGGCTGTCGTGAGAATATTTTGAGACGTCTCCTTCAAAGTCACTGCTTCGAAGTAAACAGAAACACATCCTTCACCCATATTTTGCCCTACAGATTTACCAAACATGCTTTTCCTCTGCAGTTAAAAGTGGAGCCAATTTAATTCTGCTTGGCCAAAAATGTGTTCCCATTGTTCCAAAACATTCAATCACCCCAGGGTATATTGCAATTGCTGTTTAAGTGGCTCAGTGTTATCACTGCAAGCTCAGTTTGATTGAGGAAAACAAAACACCACAGCAAAATTCTTTTCTTAGTAGTAAACCAGTCATTCTCTGTGAACCATTTATAGAAACCGTTTGTAACAAACGACAACTAAAGTATGCCTGCTGCGGATATTGTTGAGTATCTGCCTTCATATCTAAGCTCGTCGAACTGGGTCACTAATTAATTGAAGGCATGGGATAAAATATGTTATTGAAGAATATCCAGAGCACATTGCGTGTTTCCAAGAACAAATGTTTAGTAGAGCTGACCGCAAAGAGAGATACAGATGGAATATTTAAGAGAAATCCGGGAAAATTCAGGCAAATAAAAAACATTCAGCCTGTGTTTCCATGACTGCACAAATAACACGCTGATTTTCATGTAGGATCCACAGACAAAACTGACTTCAAAGTACATGTTATAATATGTTATCATTAATAAGGGAAATATGTATTAAATCTTCTAAAGGTGACCAGTGGAAGTGTTGCCCAACAAATTAGATTGTAGCTATCATTTTGTAAAATTTACCAGATAAATGATAGCTACTGTATGAACTGATTGGTTACTATGGATAACTTCTCCACTTTTCCATTTTAGAAGGCTGGATACATCTCCCCCCTAAATCAAAACTCCATTAGACATTTCATTGCGGTACTTACTGTATTATGCACCTAATGTGGAAAGTAATGAGGGAAACATCATCAACAGATTAGTTCATTAAATCTCACCAAATATTCTCTACTTACCTTCAAATGGTAAATCCAAAACAAGCAAATTGCAGAATAATGAATAGTATACTGTACTTGTATGTATATTTTAAAAATCATACGCATGTACAGCTGCATAAGATATATTTCAAACAAAAATAGTAAAAAATAATTACATATACAGATAAACCTGTGGATCGGTCATAGACTAAAAAAATTGTCATTAATTAAAGTACATTAACAACAAATGGTGGTTTCTTTACCAACACTAATAAATATGTGTGCACATGCATGTGTGTGTATGTGTGCATGTTTGTGTTAAAAAATGTTGTATTAAAATATTTTTTTTACATATTATTATTTTAAGGTTTAATGTTTAAGCAAATAGGAGGATGTTAAGTGTTTAGAAATGTATTAATAATATTTTTTTTTTATCTTATCTTAAGGATTCATTCTTTAGCAGGTAGGAGGATGTTAAGGATTTTCTAAGGAAGCTGGTGTGATATTATATTATTTTCTAGAATGCATTAAACATATAAACACAGCATGTAATTATTGTGATCATCTGATGATAATCACAGAATCCTGGTGGAAATGCTGGCATAACGCCACCAACACTAGATGATATGGATGGATACATACATTCATTGCACATTTTAAGATATTAAGATATTAACCTTCATAATCTTGACAAAAACTGACTTCTAAAGCTGATATCTGAGTTGTTATTATGGATTATAATAAATTATTGTTTGTTGCATCCTTTTTTAAATAAGCAACACATTTATTTTTGTTTACTATGTGTATTGTTGCCAGAATGACACAGTCACCACTGAAGCATAAAAAATATTGTGATGTACTCAGATAGATAGCCACAAAGATGAGGCAAAGTTGTTTTGGTAGAAAAATTGCAATATTACTATAATGTTTCATGTGATACTCTGTAATACATGTTTATTGTGTTACACACACACACATATATATGTATATATATATATATATATATATATATATATATGTATATAAATAAAATAACATAACTTGATTACAATATTCAATTTGTGGTGTTTGTGTTTCATGTAAATGAAACAAATGTCAAAAAACAACAAATAAAAAACACAACAGGTCTACTAACCTGACCAACTGGTTCCCTTGTAGGTGTCTTTGTTCTTCTAGTACTCGTGGCCAATGTGGTAGTGGTCTCCATAATAGAGGTGGACATCTCTGATTGCATGGCTGTGGCAGTTGACTCCGTAGTCATAGATGAAGGCACATCACCAACTAGCCTCACATTTCCTTCAATCACGATGTTGGAATCACTTTCCGCTGCCATGTTCAAAACTTTTAAGCCATTATAGTAGAGGCCACTAAGCTGGCCTTGAAATGGATGTCCCCGTTCCTTCCCACCGATTTTAATTGTTGCCTGGCTATTGAAGATTGTGAGCTGCCGTCCTGCAAAAATAATATTACATACATGCAAAAATGTTGATTGTGAACTGTATATTCTAGAAAGGATGAATAACACAATTTTATGACATAAATGATGACTGTAATAAATTATGAGGTTAAAATTTAGCTCATAATTCATTGCTTTTAATGAGGTGACTGTGACATGTATGTCTAACAGTAAAATTATAGGTTCTTGAATGAATTCCCATGCTGAAAGGCCAATCAAAGGTTTATATTGATTACTTAGTATTAAAAATTCAAAATACATTTTTTTTATTTGTTCTAATATTCATTTTAATTCAATATGTGATACTGTTATTTTTAGTAACAATACTGCCACTATTAATAATTGTAATAAAAATAAAGATTAAATTATATATAAAAAATATTTAAGGAAAATATAATTTAAATGTGATTAATTATGAAATATATGTATGTATATATATATGTTTCTTTTTACCAACATACTTGGTTTTTAAGAATCCTACTATACTGTAGTACTAAAAAAAATTAAAGCAAACAATTGCAACAAATTTAGTCATGAAAGTTCATAAGCTTCCCATTTGGAACATTCACCACTATAATATCCAATTTTGTTTGCTTCACCACCAGTTTACAAAAGAAATGCATCATTATGCAGCCAAGGTATAAAATAGCTCTGATTGGCATTTAGCAAGACTATCAATTAAAAAAAGAATCTTTCTGATGTAAAATTGACTTCAGTAATGATACACATACCAATGGTGAAATTATGGCACAATTTCATTACACAAAAATCCTTAAGACATTGCCAATATTATGAAATCACAGATACATTTTTAAGCAGATTGTCTCTGCATATGCTTAGCATGCACAACATTTTAAGTTCTGTTTTAATTAAGGTTTGTTCAAAAAAATTCCTTGAAAGGATGCAAATGTTAAAGGGACTTCATTTTGATTGGCAATTCATATTGCCCACTATTTAGAATACCTGTAGTTTAAACAAATATATTTTTTCAGGACCATAAGAAAGGTATGAAAACTGAACATATTTTAGTTAATAATTTAGATGCTGGAATAGGAAAAATAGTCTATGAATAATTTAGAATATTTGGTTGAAGTTATCTATGAGTTCCTTCATAGATTGAGTTAGTGGATTATATTTACAGTCCCTTTAACTTTAAGTTAACAGGGTGCGATTATTAACCATCTAATTTTCTAGACAGGTAAGAAAATTATTATACATTGTATGCAAAATATTACTATCTAGATTTTACTGTTTTAAATGATTTTAATTTAGTTTTACTGAAAATTTATTTTTTAAGGTTTATTAGAGTTACAATGAAATACTACTTGGTTATGTTCAAATTATTTTTATTTGAAGTTTTAATCAATGTTTTTTACCTTTGTCGAGTAGCCAATCATCAACTACTCGACCAAGTCGATATGGAATTCGCTGTCTAGCAATCGCCAGGCGTTCGTTATCATTGTTTCCTTTAAAGTTTAAAGAGACATTTCATTGGTTAAAATCTGTAAGGTCAAAGGTTAAAAGTTAATACTTAAAGCTTGAGCTATACAGTTGCCACATGACTTTTTGAAATTTGGATTTTTTAAAAAATTGTACCTACAACATATCCATGTTTCATTCATTCATTTATTTTATTTTAGCAAACAAAATTATTCTTATGTTAATTGAAAATTAGAATTCTGCACTTGAACTAGGTTATTAAAATTATGTTATAGACAGACCCAAAAAGACATATTTAAGCATCATATAATGGCTTTACACGAAATAAAGCAGCGTTTTTTTGGTATTTGTTATTATCTAGTTAAACATGTTCATATGTAACATATTTAATTTAACAGGAAACATCCAACCTCTTTATCCAGGTTAGTCATTTAAAAAAAAAACTATGAATCAGAATACCGTCTATGGATGTTATTACCAATGCATCCATGTAAGAAAAAATTACAAAACAAATAATTATTTGAAGAAAAAATTATTCTGATCCACAAGGTTCAAAAAATCACATGGTACAATTGCATTTGCAAGTTATTAGAGATAATAATAAGTTTTAAAAAAAAAAGAAAAGTAAAATAGTAAATCAGTTAGCATGGAATAAGGATTGACAAAAGTTATTTTGGTTGTATTTAAGTATTGATCTAACTCAAGTGAGTTTCATCCTAATTAAGTTTTCATTACAAGTGTATGTACTGCTTCTCAAATACCCTGCTGGAATCCTTAATTCAGTTGAGAATTTAAAGGTGATTTTGATAAACATTAACAAAGATAAATGTATGAAACAAAACAAAGCAATTCAAATAAATCTCACACAAAAACAGAGAAATGCGCATTACTGCATCCATTCAAGGGCATTTGGGGAATGCAACTGTCTGATTCATCTCTTCAATCACTTTCCAAAATGCTAAGGTTTTACCAATAAATCATCTTTACCTCGGCACAAAACAACCTGTGACTGCTTTGTAATGCTAATTTCAAAATTACAAAATCAGATGTGACTTTTTTTGTGCTTCTCCAATCAATAAATAAAAGTTCCCATCTGCATAACTACAGTATTGTGTTAAAAGTGCTGTATATTGTGTTCAGCTTCTACAAAATTTGCCCTTACATAGGCACCTTAATAATTAATATAAAATTGGTGCAGATTTTTATATATCCGCTTGTGTCTTCTTAATTCAGTAATGATTAGGCACAGTCAAGCTACTACTTAGGAAAGACTGTTATAGAACTTAAAATACAAAATGTTAGTAGTTTTGGAGGGCATTTGTGTTCTTACATACTTTATAGTAAATTCTCTTTTAATTAAAACACTGAACAGAGGAGAACTTTGAAAAGATTTTAACATTTTTGTGCCCAAAATGCTCTTCATATTGGAAGGTTGCAGCCTTTGCGCTGTCAATCATAATGTGAAAGGCACATCTTACAATTTATCATAAACATAACTCATGCGATTCACTCAATTAGGATTTTACTTTAACAGGGCTCTAACAGTAAAAACACAAGTATGCCTTGTTTGAAAACAGTCTTTCAACTATAAAAAAAATTTAAAGACTGTTTGCCAAACTTCAAAACAGAGCTTTTTATAAAGGTCAAATACCTGCTCAAGGTTATTACTCCTAGTTAATTGTGAGAAGGTCATGTATATTCTAGGACTTAAGATCTTTGAGAAAAAAAAAACTGTACTGCAAATAACAAATATGGTGAGTTTTGATCTTCATTTTTCAATATGCAGCTGAACCTTGGTAGTCTTATGGATAAGAGTTAGGATCATCCTACAAAGGGCTATCAAAACTGGTGAATGATTTGTTGTGTCTGTATTTAGCAAATAGTTTTCTGTTTATCAAAGACCACTTAAAAAAGTGGTATGGGTACGGAAGTACGGAATGCCAGCACTTGGGATCCTGGCGGTTAAAATCCCAATGCTGGCACTCCGACAAAGTTAGGATACCAACACCCGTCGGTAGGTATACTAACCCTCTCCCTCCACTAACCCTAACCCTCCCTCCCTGGTGCCTGAACCTACCTCCCCCCTAGTGCCTAAACCTAACCTCCCCCTCCCTGCACCCAAGACCTAGCCCTCCCCCCCTTATTGCTTAACCCTAACCCTCCTCCAGGTGCCTAGCCCTAAACCCTAACCCTACCCTCAACCCCGCTACTTACCTTCAGAATGCTGGTGGATAGGGATGCCGGAGCCGGGATTCTGACAGGTGTCGGGATTCCGGCACCGGCATCTCCTGTTCCAGGATACTGAAGATATCCCAAACAAGTAATTACAATGGTTACAATACTAGAGGGGAAAAACAGATAATGAAAAATACACTTGGGCTGACATGCTTCAAACCTTCTACAAAGGACAGTTGGAGAAGTTGCCATAGCAATAAATCAAATGTATTATGATTTGCGATCTGCCCCTGATAAGGATTAAGAATCCTTATCTTCGCATATTTCTTTTTCCAGTAAAATGTATTCATTTAAATTGCCGGGACATGAGCTCCGATAACAGCCCATCCCAGCAATCAGGAACAAGTTACACAATCTCTTTACTTCTAGCTACAGATCCCCCTACTAAGAATGCACGGCTTTGTTAGCTGCACATGAGCAATGCAGATAAAGCTGTGATGCACAGTGGGACATCCCACAGCCCACTGGAGAGGGATTGCAAGGTCCCTCACCACCAGGGCTGCTCCATTGCAGTGTATGGATTAATGCCATCTGGAGATAGTGTTAGCTCATGCAGGTTTTGCGTTTTTTTTTAAATACTGTCCCCATAGAAAACTACAGGGATGACTAATGCAGGGACTTGTGGACAGAGAGCAGGATATATTTCCTGCTTTCTGTATTGGGATACTTAAGGTTTACTTAATTCTGCCCTAAAACATGTGGAAACAGCAGTTTTCACATATTTTAAGGGCAGAATTGTTTATTTTTTAAAAAGAGCATTTTATTCTCTATCATTCTGCTGTATACTACTAATTTACTACTGCAAAGTCTGTTCTACCATCAGTGATCTAAAACTCATTGACAGTCAAGCTGGTTTTCAACTAACTAAGCCACATGGAAGCAGACAATACAGTACATCTGTCATATCTGACAGATTGCTATATAGATGTTTGCATAATTTTGTTGCATGGAAGTTAGAACCAGTTTTTATTTAGTTATAAAGTCATACATGACATATGTGTAATGAATTAAAAAAAAAAAGGAAATCCCACCTAAAATCAATCATCTGAGTAAAAGACTGCTTGTGTTATTATAGGCTTTTGATGTGGATCCACTGGGTTACCTAAAGGATGAAGTCTAACCAAAGCCTGGTCTTTAGCATGGACCCACAAATGAAGTTGATTGAATTCGTGATAAGACACCCACAGGCTGCTGAAACAGGAAGGACCAGGGAACAAGGGATATAACACAAAATATAGTCAAAAGGCCAATGACGGCATGGGCAGCACAGGTTCGGAGTTCAAACAATGAGCCAAAAGTCAACGCCACAATCAGAAAGGGATGATCAGGAAATAGGTTGGATGATAAGTGATAGACCAGGCAAGCAAAAGAACAGGTACTCTAGCAATATAAGCTTGTTGCTCAGACACAGCACTTATGAACAAGGTACCAGTATAAAAGACCATGTGATAAATTCTTTGCCAGGATATTTCTTATTTGAAATGTATAAGCAATATTTGGCCCATTTTTAAAAGATATTGATAGATATCTACCTTGGAGAGAGATAAAGTGGAGAGAGATAAAGTACCAACCAATCAGCTCCTGTCAGTTAGGGTGCTCTCTCTTCACTTTTATGTGTAGCTATTGAAGTTATTCATTTGTGCCTATTTATGAAAGTGAGAAAAGTCTTTGCCGCTATTGAATCATTCATCTCCACCTAAGAACCAATCATATTTTTAGTACATTAGTAGCAGTTTTAGGCTCAATAGACTCTATGGGGGGTAATCAATTGAATGCAATGTTGAATAGCCGGGAATGAGAGCCTGGAGCTATTTAATTGTCTGCATCCAGTCCGGCACTTAGGTCGGGATATGCTGTCTACCGCGCCTAATGACAGGGGTTTAGTCACGAAAAATTACATTTCCGTCTGGAGTGCCAAGCGCGATGCTTTAAAACCCACAACTAGCATTGCGGCACTAGTTAAGTTGGATTTCTGTTCACACCTCAGGAGGATGCAAGAGCAATTCTCTAGTCGCAGGTTTACAGCACAGCCAATTGGATAGCTCTGGGGATGCTCATTCCCGGCGCTATTCAACATCACATTCAATTGAATCCCCCCTCCCTCAAATATTTTGAACCCAAAATATACAGAACACAGAAGTAGCAAACCCTAAAGAGATAATAGCGGATTTGCTGTATCCTTGCAACACTCAATTTTTAATATACAGTATTTAAAATTTCATAGACATTTGTCATTAACTAATGCAAATGACATACTGGAGAACTGATTACATGTTAAACCCCTGCATTAATGAAGCATAGAAAATTTTGTATGCAAAATAATTAAATCCTAGTCTTTCTTTGGAAATCAATGGCTATTTATGGCTTTTATTTTGTTTATGATTCAATAAAAAATCCAATAAAAAATGTAATACTATAGTAACTGTTTGACACTTAGAAGCAATTCTACTGCAAAAAAAAAAATACCAACATTAAAAAGAGCACGTTGGAAACAATGCTTTATGTTATATCATTAAAATACAGTGTTGAGTATTTAGACAGGTGTCGAGATAATGGACAGCTATACACAACACATATCCTATGTTATTTTATGTCTGCTGGAGAGTTTGTATCATTATTAAGCCGGTAGACCCTAATTAGTAGGATACAGAAGAAATTACTAATAGGGAACCAATTATACCCCAGCTGACCAACTGGAAGAGTTACCTTGTAATAGTAATTTGATATTGTATTGTGTACTGTACAATATAGTGTACTGTACACTGTAATTACTCATTATTTTTAACCCTTTCGCTGTGCAAGGAGTCTATTTGGTACTTTGTAAATTTTAATACTTCACACAACACCCAGACATTTCAAGCGGGTGATTGACAGTATACTGTAGCATTGAATTTTATTATTATAATTATTAATAAAACTCTGAAGCAGTAGCAAATAAGCCTTCTAAAAAATAAATCTAAAAAGAACCCAGCACATTCATATCCACTGCAACTAACATGATAAAGCTGTATAGTATATATATATATATATATATATATATATATATATATATGTTACTCTGAAAATCTAACATTTATGGCTATAGATCTATGTGTGCTCACTACATATAAATTATTAATTTTCTGGATGCTCAACCAACTTTTATTTCTTGTACATTGTATAATAAAAATATTCAAAACTGGATGATGAATTATGAACAGATGATTGGGCGGCTGGGAATGATTTTTAGGAAAAAACTTTTATTCATCCCAATTTGATTGACAACCCCTAAGTTATTTTTGGTCACCTGCACTAGCTTTAGTAGCTGCTTCTGATTGGCCAATTTCAGATTCTTCTCTGAAATTGATTGGTGATATCTTTATTGATTATGCAAATATTATATGATTTTGTGGGTGTATATAAAAAAATTATATATTTTTTTTTTCCGCTACATTCATTCATACGCAAGAAGGAAGATTATACCTGCTGTATTATTGAGGTTTTTTTCTTTTATTCATAGCAAATGCATTTTCACTATGTTAAAAGACGTTTCTTGTGCTTATGAACTGTTTGTGGGTGCATATGTAACTGACGTAACATGGCACCATATGTTACTGGTGCAGTGCTGAATGCATCTTGCAAAGAATTTATCATGACGCTATGTCTATATGGGGCAGCACAGGCGGTGTAATGGTTAGCGTTACTGCCTCACAACACTGAGGTCATGAGTTCAATTCCCACCACGGCCCTAACTGTGTGGAGTTTGTATATTCTACCTGTTTTTGCGTGGGTTTCCTCCGGTTTCCTCCCAGACTCCAAAAAATATACTGGTAGGTTAATTGGCTCCCCACAAAAATTATCCCTAGTGTGTATGTGTGTGAGCATGTGTTAGGGAATATAGACTGTAAGCTCCACTGGGGCAGGGACTGATGTGAATGGCCAAATATTATCTGTAAAGCGCTGCGGAATATGTGTGCGCTATATAAATAACTGGTAATAATAATAATAATAATATGCACTTTTTTCAGAGCTTCATTCTTGAATAGGAGATCTTGTCCCACTGTAAGTATTTGGAATAGTATTTAGTAACAAAGCAAATCATGGAAATACACACGGGGTATGCAAGGTATGTGCTCAAATACCCCTTGGGCAGAACCAACCTCTAAATGTCTCCTTCCCACATTTCTTCCAGCTTCCAGGGAAAATACAGTCTCTTTTTAAATGCAAGATGGTGGATGTGTAACCACTGCATCTAAACAGAGCAGTTTCACTTCTTGGATTCAAAATGAGGCTACCCCTTCCCTGGTAGGGAAGAGATGCAGGGAGGGTTGGCAGGTCAGGTAATCTATGTCCCCGGGTGTCGGTAGGACAAGTAGTCTATATCACAGGGGGTGGGTAGGGTGGTTAGTCTATGTTCTGGGTGGGGGGGTTAGGGATAGGTAGTCTATGTCCCTGGGGGTGGGTAGAGAGGTTAGGCTATATCCCAGAGGGGAATATGGTGAGTAGTTTATGCCCTGGGTGAGGAGGGGGTTGTTGTTGCATATCCCTTGCCATGAGCCTGCTTATGAATATGATATGAAAGTGTGCTGTTGATGGTGAATTATAGGGATACAGTCAGTATCCCGGTGACCACGATGCTTGGCGCTGATATTGGTTAGCATACCGAACAACAAGTGTCGGTATGCTAGCCTGTCGGGATGCCGGTGTCAGAATCCTGACAGCTGGGATCCTGACTGCCGGCATCCCATAATGATTCCGAATTATATATTAAAATAAAAATTTCTCATGACTCCAACTCACCAGCCTAGGCAACGAGATGTGGGTTTTGATTTAAATGAAAGATGATTAAAAAAAAATAATATTATTTTATCATTGGAAGGAGACAGCATTCTGTGGCTTTCCAATAGCATCATACATAATCCGTAAATATGTATATGGAACTATACTGTAGGATGAGCTATTGAGGCTATTATTTTCAAGTGGTCTAATTACTCCCCTACAAAAAATCGAGGATCTCACTGTTTCGGAGAAGCAATTGTGTTAATATATTTCCAAGTTTAAACCTGTATACAAAGAATGTAAAAGCCAAATAAACCAGCCATACATTCATATTCCCCTCTTAGACATTTCCAATGCTGAAGGCTGATTTTTTTAAGTCCTTTAAAAACTACAGGTCAATAAAACACGTTGCTACCAACGATCGTCCTGTTTTCTGCTTGTA
Organism: Taudactylus pleione; assembly: GCA_031769625.1. Taxonomy (NCBI): domain Eukaryota; kingdom Metazoa; phylum Chordata; class Amphibia; order Anura; family Myobatrachidae; genus Taudactylus; species Taudactylus pleione. The sequence goes on from JAUIMM010000205.1 coordinate 917,561, forward strand.
TAGCACTTAGGTGTAGTTATTTTTGAAGCGTTGCATATGTTTGGAATACCAAATCAAAGGGACATTTCTACAGCTTTTATTCGTTTTATAAAAATAAATTGCGGAAGGGGAAACAGAGTGTCCCCGAGTGGAGCAGAAGCTTCAGATATTGTTTCCATGTATCTGTCTCCCTGGATTAACATGGATTTACTTGCAAAATTAATCCTAATAAACTATATCTTTCAAGGGGATCTTGTTTTATATTACATTATCCATCAAATGAATGTACTACACTAAAATGCGAAGAGGCAATACAATGCACAAATTAAACTATCTGTATGCTATCATCTTCCATATAAAATATCTTCTGTGATACAAAAGTTTTCGGTGCTAGATATTCGGCAATATACATGCTTGTCACTAGTGATATGAACGTGAACAAATGATGAGCATAAAGCCTAATTGAAGACATCTATTTGTTGTCAAGTAGAAATCATCTCGGCTGTGGAAATGCAACGAGGTAAAATAAAACACAGGTCAAGGTTTTGCCATGAATTTTGTTTGTGGCATTGAGTACTTTGACAGAATTATAAACAATTCATTCTCTTGCCCACCAAGGAATTTGAAGTAAGAAGAATATAATGAAAAATGCCAGGTTTTGCACATTAGTCCAGTATAATTGAAAGAATGTGGCCTCATAATGCACTAGTACATTACAAATACCTGTCTTGTTAGGCATATAGTTTCTATATGAATTTAATAAATATATAAATTACATATTCAGTTTATTTTTTTTAAGGCTTGAATATAAACCTTAAAAGCATATATTATAAATTAATAGCAAATAAACAAAGAAATAATAATAATAAGCACCAGGATTCATAAATAAAAAAGATGAAAAGTGTGCAAAATGTTAGTTACAATTTAATAAGCAAATTATTATTATTATTATTATTATTATTATTATTATTATTATTAGTAGTATTATTAACAGTTTTTTATATAACCCAGCATATTCCATTGCGCTTTACATATCATAGCTAGTTTCAAATTAGAGCTAGTATATTTTTTCCCATATCTTATAATAAAATCAACCATACACCAGCATAATAAAAACTGCACAATGTTAGAATTGTAGTATATCGACAGCCACTATGTCCACTTATGCTTTTAACTTATTTAAGACATGAGAAGCAGGAGCGCTGAGAAAGGGGAGGGGTAAGTAGTGATTACCCGGATTTGTTGGAGGGCCCGAGTTCAGGATGTGAAGGGGGCAAGTATTTCTTTTTTTCCACAGGGGACATGGCCACATCTCCCTGATCTGGCCACACCCTCCATACCCGGGCCCCATTCAGCTCTGGCTGGCCCTGATGAGAAGTAATTCAGGAGAACAAGTTGTAACTAGTTAATGGGAGATCCAAAACAGATAGTAAATCAGAACTATGACCTCTTTGTATATTCAGAGGTACACAATTCACTTCAAATAGGGGTAGGGGGGTAAAACATATTGGTTCTGATGGTGCAGTTACATCGACACGCCTACTTAGTAACACCCAGATACAACCCAGTTAAACTTCTTTAGCTTTAAAATGCAAATGAAATCCGAACAACTCTATATCGGCTGTATTCGCATCAGCTCAGTTCTAGAGCATGCGCAGTATGATAACAGGCAAGAAATGCACTGTAAACAGCTTCTACTTTGCATCAGTCCCATTATGTGCTTAATATCTGCCTAATTTGTGTGTTGTAAATGTCCCTTAAAATCGGATGCTGAACTAACAGTGATGCTTAGCTCCAAGATGATGCAGGCCTAGAGGCAGTACGGCCATGCCAGACCAGTGCAGTGCTTCCAGTGCAGTGCTCTGGAAGCTTGGACATTTTTTTGACAAAAATAAAATGTTTTTTAAAAAATTGTAAAAAATATAATTATTTGTAAACAAAAAACAAAATTAATCAACAAGAAAGTTTGCTTCATGAAAAATGCTTTATGTAATGAAATCATTTTTCCCAGCTTCCAGCTGCTGATAGCACCATCCAGAGTGATAACGATGAGAGTTTTGCAATGTTACAAGTGCCAGTGCCGAGATCCTTCTTAAATCTGCTTCTGGAAGGTATTGCCGGAGAAATCCGACAAAGGCTATCTCCTTCCATTGATATTCATGAATGGAGGCTACTTAAATAGGGAGGAGCCATATCTTTGTTGAAAACAACAGTTTCTGACAGATATAGGGCATGTTTCCATATCATAAATAAACCCCTTAGAGGGTATTTATTAAATGCTTGGAAAGAGATAAAATTGTGAGAGATAAAGTACTAGCCAATCAGCTTCTAACTTATATTTTACAGGCTATGTTTGAAAAATGACAGGATCTGATTGGTTGGTACTTAATCTCCCTCCAAGTTTTGATAAATACCCCTGTAAGACTGTAAACAGGGACTGGTAGGAAAGGAATTATTAAAATATTTTTTGTAATACAGTATGTAGGAGTTACAGGTATATAAATAAAGGATAATAATAGCAACAGTAATAATGATAACAGTAATACTACTACTACTACTACTACTAATAATAATAATAATTATTATTATTAATATTATTATTATTTAGGACTTTACAGCTATTCTTTATGAGGCTGATATGACTAAAATATGTTTAATTTTTTTTCAGATAGATAAATGCCAAGATTGCATGGACTGCTATTTTATTTTGTGCCATCAAATACAATTTGTATAACTGTCTGACTGTACAACTGTCATATTGTGGTATCTAAAAAACAAAAGCTTCATCAAAATACATAAGCGCAGACTGAAGAAGCATTGTTAGTCTTTCAGTTTTTCAGTTACTCCAAGACAGTTCCCTTTATAGCGAACTAATAACACCGAGTGCTAAGAGGATACCACAAAAGGCAGAAAAAGGTCAAACTGTTGAATTGAATCTTTTTGTTTGACTGACAAATGCACTCAATCAACTTTATCTTCCCCTATTATTGGAAGGTCAGAACAGAGGATTTGCTATGTGGATTCTCCAAAAGTGCACTTCTTTCATTTCAAAACTTATTACTCTGTCATTGCTAATATACTATTTTTTTTTGTTGTGTATGAAAAGTCAGAGGGTCCAGAGTCTGACAACCTTTGATGGATATAAAATAACACAATAGATCTAATTAATAAAAATTTTGTATCAGTATTTTTTTTATTTGAATTTAAACTGTCAATATAATAACTGCTACAATTATATCTTAATAAACAAGAGTCATAAACATCAGGTACAAATAGTCTACTGTTACATAATAATATCTTAATGAACAAGAGTTGTAAACATCAGGTACAAATAGTCTACTGTTACCCAATAATATCTTAATAAATAAGAGTCGTAAACACCAAGTACAAATAGTCAACTGTTAGATAATAATAAATATACAGTGTGTGTTTTACTGTGCTAAAAATTATAGTTAATATATATATACAGTGTATTGGCTACTCCAGGCATCATTATGTATGTCTGCTGGCATTGATTTTTTTTTTTTTTTTTTTAGAGACTGTAGGGTGGAATAGGGAACGAATTCAGTGTGTTCATTCCTCCGAAAAGAACCACACTGCCTATGAGATCCTCAGTTCCAGAGTTAGACAGTGGCATCATCATAATGTTACTCTGTATCTGTGTGCTTATGTTGTACCCCATTTACTACTGAAAACTGGTGGATCCAACATTTGATAGCTGTTGACCAAGAGCAGGTCAACAAGTACCAACTGGGAGCCTTAAGTGATTAGAAGCTCTGTATTACTGGTGCATCACAATTTCCTCAAATAAGTCCATTCTATCTATAACACAGTGCCTCATGCCTCGATATGTTTTATATATTTTTGCCAGTTGCTTAATGCAGTAGAAGAATGAACTTTCGGGATCAGAACCTTGGGTTTATACTGCGAATGTGCGGCCACCATGCAACGTATGCTCACAGTCCAGTCTGAAAGGGAGGGACAAGAAGTTCAAGCTCCCAATAGCTAAGCTCTGATATCTCCTGTGTTCAGCTTTTTGGTAAATAGCAAGAATACTAGGAATGCAACGCTAATCATTCCAATGTCTTCTGAGGGTTTTAAGCATTCAAAACATTTCCTTTATTTACCATGATACCATATGACGGTAGTTATTCCACTAGGAATTTACCAACAATTTTTTACGGTTTTACATTTTCTGAAAAGCCGAGGACAATAATTCCCTTTTGGGATTTTCATCTTGTCTTTATATGCTGCTAAGATTGTGGAGTCCTTAGTATGAGGCACAATCATTGAGGAATTGATAGGGAGTGTGGACTGCGGCTTGGGACTGTAGGAAGCTAACAAGCTGTGCAATCTTCATTTCACATTGGTAGATAGCTTTCACACAGTTTGTCACAAATAATACCTGCATTACAGACAGGAACAAAGGCATAATGGAAACACAGTGTCCAGCTCTTAGTCCAAATTCCCATCAGTTTACCTCCCTATGGCATTTGTTGTTTAGGAATTAATAAGGCTGGAGAAAGTGACAAAAACACAATTTGCTATATTTAGCATTATCTCATTATTACAATGATTTCATTACATTTAAAGGACTATGGGACAATTCATTTAGGTATTCTATCATAAATTGTTGTGTCTCGGGCTATTTGTGTTTCAGTGAATAAACCTATGATAGTGTAAAGGCAACTCAGATGTTGCTGTACAGTATCTATAAAGTATGTGCAACACCTTGAAGGGATATTATAAAAAATCTTATATATATATAAAGAGAGAGAGAGAGAGAGAGAGAGAGAGAGAGAGAGAGAGAGAGATACACAAAAAATTGAAGGTGCGCCACTCGGCGTCTGAGACAAAATCTCTGACGAGAGTGGTAATACACTGAAATGTTAATGATATCCACAGTACTGGAGTGGTGACTTTCTCTCAGATGCCGAGTGCCGAACCTTCAATTTGTATTTTTGGTATTTACCTGTAAGGGCACTAGCGCTATTTTGAAGATTTGTTACAGGAGTGCCGGATCCTTGCAAATGTATAAATATATATATATATATATATATATATATATATACACAGAGATTTTTTTGTGAATTTGGCACCAGTAACAAATTAGAAACCACAATAACAATACCACCTTTGGTAAAAAAATAGCGGAATGCCCAAAACTAATAGCTGGGCGTCAGCTCCCTGTCAACAAAATGTAGTATTGGTGATATACTACCTAGTAATAGAAAAACAAATGGGGAATTGACTATGAGCGACAAACTCCGCTGGCAAGTGCAAAGGTATAATTTGCGTGCAAACAATCACATAAAGTGCTAATTAAAGTGCATACAGTGCTAAACTGTGTTTTCTGACATATAATGCCCGTGCAATAAATGTCAATAAATATAATTTAAAATGATCAAAATTTATTACAGAGATTTAAAACAAGCAGAATAGATAAGTTCAATACGGAATTAAAAAAAATATATATTACAATTTAAAAGGGGAGGTATGTATCATCGCATGATATGTAAACAGAAGAGTAATAGCTTATCTGAGTCAAGATTCAGTTTTCTTAGGGCAAGAGATAAGGTCCCAAACGTGTTTCATCTGTAGACTTCTTCATGATATATATATATATTTTTTTTAATTCCGTATTGAACTTATTATCTATTCTGCTTGTTTTAAATCTCTGTAATAAATTTTGATCATTTTAAATTATATTTACTGATATTTATTGCACGGACATTATATGTCAGAAAACACTGTTTAGCACCGTATGCACTTTAATTAGCACTTTATGTGATTGTTTGCACGCAAATTATATCTTTGCACTTGCCAGCGGAGTTTATCGCTCAAAGTCAATTCCCCATTTGTTTCTATATATATATATATATATATATATATATATATATAGTACCATTCATTGCTGTAACTAGGGGCGTGCAAGTGGTGGGATGCACCACCGCTTCACCGACGTCCCCTTCATCTGGTTAGCAGAGTGCCTGAGCATCCTGTGTTCACTCCAGACAGGCACCCTACAACTCTAACAGCTCCGCCCCCAGCACCCTGAGGATGTTCTGGTCAGAGCTGTAAATACAGGGGATGCCGGCCCCGCCCTCTCCACATGACATCATGCTCTCGGGGGGCGTAGCTGGCGTAGGGCGCAGAAAAGCAGTATAACAGCCCTGGTACCATAAGCTTAATAAAGGCTTTGTAGAGCTTTTCAAATGTGATTATTCAGCAAACCTCCAAGAAATGGCCCATTTTCCATGATAACATAGTTATCTGGGACGTTATTTCACTTTAGTTAATGAAGCGAGCCACATAACCAGTGTCGGGTCTCAGAGCTGTGATGTTCACCTATTATCTGCTGTTTTGTCACTTTTAAAGTTTTCTAAAATAATTAAGATATTTTCACTACTACTACCAGCTAATAGTACCCCACCATACCCTGCTTCTTACGATAGGCAAATTAAGCAAGTGGATCTCTTTTTATTGGACATCCAACTTGATGCTGATGAAGCAATACACAAACCCTACCACAATTTTAATTGTGAGCTGTTTACAGATAGAGGATTTGATTTAACATACGGCATAAAAGACCCGTGCACTGGAGTCAAATAAGTGATTCTATCCTGAAAATCATGACTGTCATAGAATAATATACAGAGAAGATGCCGCTGATGAGGGTATAACTGAGATGAAGATTTTTTTTCAATTAGCTGGACCATGGGCCTGGCGCATAGTTGTACGCTAATTCTGCCGCAGCTGTGGATGTACAGATATATGCTAATGCAACAGCTGCGAGGACATGTACGGAGACGCCCACCAGAGCCTGCGCAGCTGTCCGCAACTGCGTACACATACGCAACATCGGATACAAATCATGCGACTTCCTGAGTGAGTCTATGGTCACTCAGAATGGGCGCCGTAACTGAGATGCCGGAGCCAGGTTTCCTGTGTATAGGATCGCAGATGCAGGATGTGACATGCCCCCGAAATAGTTGCGACACACCTACGTTTTTAGCCGACACTCCCTGCCTGTCAATCACACTGCAAAATGACTCCCAGCGTGCGACTACAGTAATGTACCTTGAAGCATGCGCAGTGGCAAAAAATTTGCTCCATTTGTCAAAAACATCGCATTGCGTACAGCTCTTAATCAGGCCCTATGTGTGGTACACTAGATAAGATGATTTAATTGAGGAGGGGGCAAACTGTGTACAATAGTGCCACTATATTCCAGTCTTTCATTTTCCAATTAAATGTTCTATATGAAGCAGGGCCGTAGGGAGGGTGGTGGGGCCGGTGCCTCCGCACAGGGCGGAATCTTCCAGGGTCACCGGCCACACACTTCCCGGCTCCAGAGGTCTGCAGGAAGAGACCTCCTGCAGTGGTGTGCAGCGCACCAAGAATGCCGGCGAAGACTCCCGCCTGCCGTCCACCCCCTGGATGGAAAGGTAAGCGCTCAGGGAAAGGATGGGGGCGGGGCAAGAGGGGCAGCAGTGCTGCACAGGGCGCAGTGCCATCCAGAAATGACGCTGATATAAAGTGGGTGTGGCTAGTTCTATTGGGCGGGGGTCTAGGGAGGTAAATGCGGTGCACTTACTGGTGGCAATTCATGGTTGCCGACTTAGAGAGACCACCAGAGGCAACTGCAGTAGGCAATGCGCCATGAATCGTATCATTGCGGCCTTGCCCACGTCATCACAGAAGTGTACGAGTTGTGCAAGGGTTGTCTACACTCCTGGGATCCTGGGAGAGCTCCCTCACATTTGGGAGGACCCTGGGCATTGCAGAAGAGAAGGCAAGTATGTATGTGCCAACTACAGTCAGGTGCATAAATATTGGGACATTGACAGAATTCTAATATTTTGGCTTCTATTCACCACCACAATGGCTTTGAAATGAAACAAACAAGATGTGCTTTAACTGCAGACTTTCAGATTTAATTTGAGGGTAATTACATCCAAATCAGGTAAACGGTGTAGGATTTACAACAGTTTCTATATGTGCCTCCCACTTTTTAAGGGGCCAAAAGTAATGGGACTATCAACTCAAAAGCTATGTCATGGACAGGTGTGGGCTATTCCCTCATTATTTCATTATCAATTAAGCAGGTAAAAGGTCTGGAGTTGATTCTAGGTGTGACATTTGCATTTGGAATCAGTTGCTGTCGACTCTCAATATGAGATCCAAAGAGCTGTCACTATCAGTGAAGCAAGCCATCATTAGGCTGAAAAATCAAAACAAACCCATCAGAGAGATAGCAAAAACATTAGGTGTGGCCAAATCAACTGTTTGGAATATTCTTAAAAATAAGAATGTACCGGAGAGCTCAGCAACACCAAAAGACCCGGAAGACCACGGAAAACAACTGTGGTGGATAACAGAATAATTATTTCCCTGGTGAAGAAAAACCCATTCACAACAGTTGGCCAAATCAAGAACACTCTCCAGGTGGTAGGTGTATATGTGTCAAAGTCAACAATCAAGAGAAGACTTCAAAAGAGTGAATATAGAGGGTCCACCACAAGATGTAAACCATTGGTGAGCCACAAAAACAGGAACACCAGATTAGAGTTTGCCAAACAACATCTAAAAAAGCCATTACAGTTCTGGAACAACATCCTATGGACAGATGAGACAAAGATCAACTTGTACCAGAGTGATGGGAAGAGAAGAGTATGGAGAAGGAAAGGAACTGCTCATGATCCAAAACATACCACCTCATCAGTGAAGCATGGTGGTGGTAGTGTCATGGTGTGGGCATATATGGCTGCCAATGGAACTGGTTCCCTTGTATTTATTGATGATGTGACTGCTGACAAAAGCAGCAGAATGAATTCTGGAGTGTTTCGGGCAATATTATATGCTCATATTCAGTCAAATGCTTCAGAACTCATTGGATGGCGCTTCACAGTGCAGATGGACAATGACCTGAAGCATACTGCAAAAGCAACCAAAGAGTTATTTATGGCAAAAAAGTGGAATGTTATGCAATGGCCAAGTCAATCCCCTGACCTGAATCCAATTGAGCATGCATTTCACTTGATGAAGACAAAACTGAAGGGAAAATGCCCCAAGAACAAGCAGGAGGGTTCTTGGGGCCTGGCAGAGCATCAACAGGGATGAAACCCAACGTCTGGTGATGTCTATGCGTTCCAGACTTCAGGCTGTAATTGCCTGCAAAGGATTTGCAACAAAGTATTAAAAAGTGAAAGTTAGATTTAGGATTATTTAGTTTGTCCCATTACTTTTGGCCCCTTAAAAAGTGGGAGGCACATATAGAAACTGTTGTAATTCCTACACCGTTCACCTGATTTGGATGTAATTACCCAGTTAAAGCACATCTTGTTTTTTTCATTTGAAAGCCATTGTGGTGGTGAATAGAGGCCAAAATATGAAAATTCTGTCAATGTCCCAATATTTATGCACCTAACTGTATGTAATGCCAGACCTGGAACCTCCCTATGCTGGTTAATAAGTACAACTATATTAAGAAATTGGGCTTTGTGAAAATTCACCCTACTAAATAGCATACAGACAGAGGGCCTGATTCAGAGCCGCTCGTAAGCGGCCGCTCGTTCGCTCCGAGCGATGTTCGCACATTTGCGCATGCGTATGGGTCGTAATGCGCATGCGCCAACCAGTCATTGCTGTCGGAAATCAAGCGCTCGCAAAATAGCGAGTGCCTGCTAATTTGAGTGACAGGATGAGGCGTTTGTGGGTGGTAATAGGGGAAGGTGCTTGAAAACAGGGAGTGGTGATCCGAAGGCTGGCGTGCCAAACGGTCAAAACGGGCGTTTTAAGGGTGTGCATAATTAACAAAGCAGCGTCATCGACCACGTCACTTGGTTGTTTCTTAGCCTGAACTGTTCGCATGATTGCGGTAGGAAAATCCTACCACAAGCACTGCGAGCAGTTCAGACGCCTTTTGATGTACTCGATTAATCAAATAAATAGCGGAGATGACGTATGATGCGAGCGGCCAGGGGGCGTCTTTACAAAATAGCGAGCGTATGTTTCATTCGCTCGCTCAGACATAGAGGCGTCAACAGACCGCAAAGAGCGAGCGCTCAATTTAAATAGCCGGCCCCTTTTTCTGAACGAGCGAGCACAAATAGCGTCCAGCTCTGAATCAGGCCCAGAGTGTCCTTAATATGCTCTGAATAAGCCGAGTAGCTGGAGAACTATTCTCCAGCCTGAAAAACAATTCAGCTGTTTTTGCATCTGTGTCAGGTCATATTCTAGAACGTTATGCGTGGCTAGTTATAACAGCAAAAACAAAGGGGAGGTCGCCGTCTGGAAGAGGTCTAGCAAACAAAACACCATAGGCACATGTAGTCATAAATAATGGCATTTCTGAGATAAAGAGAATCTGTTCTGTGACAAAAGAGCAATGCCAGCAGTAACCCACAGCCTTGGGAAGCTTAGAACTTTTTTTTTTTGCAAAGCCGGGAAGTGGCATTTCAATTTGTGTATTTGTGCCTTAGAGATATTTTACTGTAAAACAGTAATATTCCCGCAATGGCGCTGCTTTAGCTCGCACATACTTTCTTTGAATGCTTTTGGCAAGGTACGCCGATACTCTAAATAACAGAAACAGATGCTCAGGGAAATGACAGCAGATGGGTGCTTTAGGATTGCAGAACTATATCAAGCCAGCCACATGAGAAGTCAATGACATTGCGTGACCTTTTACCATGGCTGGTACTGATGTCAAGAAAAAATAAAATCCTGTATTGTTAAGTGTCATTTCAATGAATGTACATGTTTACCCTATAAACATTATCTCTGTCTCTAAAATGTTTAAATCTATATATTCGCAGGTTTCACAATTTTAAAGCAGGTATGCACTTTGCTGAAATGTAGTACTGTACATCAAAAAATGTAGACGAAACTGCCAAATATTTATTCCAAACAGAGCAGTAACAGCTCACAGCCACTAGGTGGTGCTGTCTTATATTTCTGTTTACATTGAGAGTGTGCTACTTAACAATAGTGTTTTTTTAATTTCCAATTTTATTATTGCAATTATCAGAGAAAAAAGTAAAGTAAAAATCTTGCTAAAGGGGAACATTTTTAATTCTGAATTTATAATGCAATGATTTGCATACTGTGATTGATGTATCAAGTGATTTTAAAGCAAACAGGGTTGTTTACTTCCAATAATAAATATATATATATATATATACAGCTAAGTTTTTTTGAACAGTTGTTAATGCACCTTAATTCTGCAGCTCATTACAATGACATCAGTCCCTGTCCCAGTGGAGCTTACAATCTATATTCCCTGTCACATGGACATACATACACACTAAGGGGGAATTCAATTAACTATGATGACCTAAATACATGTCTACATATTAATTGTCGGCCTCATGACCATGTCGACCTTCTGTCAACATTCAGAGCCTGTCAACATTCTGAATGTCATACTACAGCCATCACATGAAATCTGGATGAGGCATACTTGCCTATTCGCCCAGAACAGCCGGGAGGCTCCCAAAAATCATGTGGTGCTCAGAGCTGCCCGGAAAAGAAGCTAAGTCTCCTGGTGCTGGCGCCTATCCCCGGCCGCAGCCACCCAATTTCCAAGTGAAATGGGCAGTACAGGTGGCCGATGACACGATTCGCGGTAAAACGCTGCATTTTGGCACCGCCCCACACTTTGCAATGCCGTAATCTCAGCACTGTCTAGCAGGGGGTGGGTCCCAGATGACGCGGTTGCGTCACCATGCTCCTGGCACCACCCACTTCAGCTGCTCCATGCCCCCTGCAGTGCCGACCTGGCTGCTGCCTCCTGGAGAGGGCATCATAAAGGTTGGCAAGTATAGGTTGAGGAATGGAAAAGAAAGACAATAGGAAATGCCTCTATGTTGACTATAAAATAAAGCACCTGCAGCATATCATAGCCATAAACAATACACAACCTGCAGAACTCTATTGCTTAATATAAAATGAGCGCATTAGAATATTGTAAGCACATACAACAATATTCTCACTGTGCAAAGCCTTAAGCTGGCCAGGAGACCGGAAGACACGGACGAGGGGCGGAGTAACAGGACGATAATCGCTCTGCTGTAATGGCCACTGCGAGATGTATCGAGGTGGTCTTCAGTTCACAGCATAGAAGTGTCTGAGCGATGGTCGTAATGTTTGGACAGGTTTCATAACCAGACAATCCGGATCGTTTACCTGCTATTTTCATGCTGTGAATGATAATTGTTCATGTCCATACACCAACCAAACGGTTATTTCATTGGCCGTTCTCAACGATTATTTTTCGGTGCATGACCAGCTTACAACTGACCTCCCACATCATTAATTTGCACCGATAAGGCAGCTGTTTCTTTAAAAAAAATTAATTTCAATAACAGATATTGGGGGTCATTCAGACCCACTCGCAAGCGGCAGTACGCTCGCAAGTGGGTCGATGTTCCCCACTGCGCATGCGCACGACGGAGGGAGCTCCATCCTGATAGAGCCAATATCACTCCAGGACTTGTGGCTGGGAAACCCTACCGCAGGGTTTCCGTCGCAAGTCCGATGGTCGAGATGGTCAAGACCATCGCGACCATCTTTTTGGACGCTCGTATATGCTGTGGGTGGTCACCCACAGCTATACGAGGGTCCAGGAGGACGCTCCATTTTAATGGAGGAGGGCCCTGATTCAGAGCGAGCGCTCTGGTTAGAGCGTCCGGCTCTGGATCAGGCCCATTGTTTGTTTATTTTACGTTACTATTTAAAGTAACACGTAATGTGGCCACCTGCTAATACTGGTACAGGTCTGCACATTTTCATCCTGATTCAGAGGTGGACGCAAATAAGATGCTTGTGGATGTGAGCGCGAATGCGTCTGAGTCACACTGAGCATCATTATCGATGGGGGTCGCAGTGAGGATTTGGTTGCAGATCGATTTACAGTCAGTGAGCGTTCGTGTGAATTATCACGGGGGGAAGACAAAGCACACCTTGCTGCCGGGTGATCTGTGTATGTAACAAGTGTTATGGTGCATTTATAAAATAAAATGAGATAACCCAGAGTTTCAACAAGTATAGAGAACATAATAAATGGTACAGTAGCTACAACTGACCATTCAATAAAAGAGGAAATTGCAAATGAAATATGGACAAATAAATCTTTATTCAATCATATAATGCCTTCAAAAATATTGATGCCCCTCAGAGTTTCTAAAGCTACAGGAATTGGGCAATTTCTGAATTAAGTTTGTAATTATTTACATGTTTGTGAGATCAATAAATAAAGATTAAATATCATGGCGTGTACATACATGGAGGAACTGCATGAGCTGTGCATTTTTTGGTTTGGTAATTTTGATAAATTATCATTATTGTTAGTTGTATAGCAGCGTTAATACTGTAGTAGAAGTAACAGTTTTTAAGCCCAAAAATAAAACTCAAACAACACTTTAAATACATTGTATTGGAAATACAAAAGTACAGAATGTACAAAAGAGAATGGCAATTTAGAGTGTGCTTTTAGCATGTCCTGCATCCACAGAATGGCTCTGGACTACTCCAAGCAGGTGCTTGGAAACAAGCAAAAATTAATATAACTTTTAAAATAAAGCTAAAAGCACAGAAATGTACATCAAAGAGAGGACTATCAAAGTGATCTACTATGGGAAATATTTCTCCAGGTTTCCCAGGAGCAAAACAACTTTCCCTATAATAGTAGTTGTAGCAATAGCAGTAGTAGTAGCAATGGAAGTAATGTTAGGAGCAATAGTAAAAGTAGCTGTAGTATTAGCAGTAATAGTGTAGTAGCAGCAGCTGTAGTACTGTAGCAATGGCAGTTGTAGTAGAAATAGCAATAGTAACAGTAGTAATATCAATGCCGACCGCCAGCTTCCTGACAGTGAAAAGCCCGGCATGGGACTAATGATAGGCGTCTAAATACCGATGCCAATCATTATCCCCAACCAAAATCCCGACGCCTGGCATACCGAACGTAGGTGAGCCGGGCGTTGGGAGCTGTTAGCCGCAGGGGCAGAGGGTTAGGGACTCCCTGGGGGATTTATGGTTAGGCACCCCCCTAGGGTTAGGGCTAGGCTAGGGGAAGGGGGGTTAGCGTCAGGCACCCTCGGAGGTGAGATTAGGGTTAGGCACCCCCCCACGGGAGGGTTAGGTTTAGGGTGCGGGGAGGGGGGGGTTTAGGATTAGGCACCCCTGGGGGGAGGTTAGGGTTAGGCACCACTAAGGGAGGGTTAGGGGGAGAGAGGGGTAGGGATAGGGTTAATACTTAACCTGTCAGGAACACCATCTGTCGGCCTTCCTGCATCGGTATTTCATCCACCGGGCTTAGTTCCGATGGTATAACATACTGATTCCATATCAATGGCAATAGTATTAATAGTAGTAGTATAAATAATAATAGTAGTAGTATAAATAATAATAGTAGTAGCAAATGTAGTAGAAATTGTAGTGGCAGTATTAGTCACAATTTTAAAATTGCAGTAGCAATAGAAGTGGATGAAGAATTAGTAGGAATAGCAGCATTAGTAGTACTAGCATTAGTAGTAGCAATGGCAGCAGTAGTAGTACTCAGGGGTGCCGAGAGGGGGGAAAGCAGGTACTAATTACCCGGGCACGGGGCCCGGGTCCGCTGCTCCTCCCTGTCAGCTGAACAGCCCTGCTGTGTGCTGGGCTACAGAGGGAGACTATCTCCTCTGCCTGTGGGGGGGAGCGATCATCCTGATTGTGGCCCCCACTGGATATGTGCTGGGCTGAGGGGGCTCGCTGCAACAGTATTTTTTATTTTATTTTCCTTAAGGGGGTGTGGTCACACCTTCCGCAATAGGCCACCCCCCCTTCACCTGGGCCTGACGTGGCTCTTGGCAGCCTGGTAGTACTAGCATTAGTAGTAACAATAGCAGCAGTGCTGTAGTAGTAATAGCATTAGTAGTAGCAATAGCAGTAGTAGTACTAGCATTAGTAGTAACAATAGCAGCAGTGCTGTAGTAGTAATAGCATTAGTAGTAGCAATAGCAGCAGTAGCAGTAATAGTATTAGTAGTAGTAATAACAGCAGTACTGTAGTAGTAATAGCATTAGCAGTAGTAGTAATAGTAGCAATACTGTAATAACATTAGTAGTAGCAATAGCAGCAGTAGTAGTAATAGCATTAGTAGTAGCAATAGTAGCAGTAATGTAATAGCATTAGAAGTAGCAATAGCAGCAGTAGTAGTAACAGCATTAGTAGTAGCATTAGCAGTAGTAGTAATAGCATTAGTAATAACAATAGCAGAAGTACTGTAGTAGTAATAGCATTAGTAGTAGTAATAGCAACAGTAGTAGTACTAGCATTAGTAGTAGCAATAGCAGCAGTAATGTAATAGCATAGTAGTAGCTATAGCAGCAGTAGTAGTAACAGCATTATTAGTAGCAATTGCAGCAGTACTGTAGTAGTAATAGCATTAATAGTAGCAATAGCAGGAGTAGTAATACTAGCCTTAGTAGTAGCAATAGCAGCAGTACTGTAGTAGTAATAGCATTAGTAGTAGCAATAGCAGCAGTAGTAGTAATAGCATTAGTAGTAGCAATAGCAGCAGTTCTGTAGTAGTAATAGCATTAGTAGTAGCAATAGCAGCAGTAGTAATACTAGTCTTAGTAGTAGCAATAGCAGCAGTACTGTAGTAGTAATAGCATTAGTAGTAGCAATAGCAGCAGTAGTAATACTAGCCTTACTAGTAGCAATAGCAGCAGTACTGTAGTAGTAATAGCATTAGTAGTAGCAATAGCAGAAGTAGTAGTAATAGCATTAGTAGTAGCAATAGCAGCAGTAGTAGTAATAGTAGCAATACTGTAATAACATTAGTAGTAGCAATAGCAGCAGTAGTAGTAATAGCATTAGTAGTAGCAATAGTAGCAGTAATGTAATAGCATTAGAAGTAGCAATAGCAGCAGTAGTAGTAACAGCATTAGTAGTAGCATTAGCAGTAGTAGTAATAGCATTAGTAATAACAATAGCAGAAGTACTGTAGTAGTAATAGCATTAGTAGTAGTAATAGCAACAGTAGTAGTACTAGCATTAGTAGTAGCAATAGCAGCAGTAATGTAATAGCATAGTAGTAGCTATAGCAGCAGTAGTAGTAACAGCATTATTAGTAGCAATTGCAGCAGTACTGTAGTAGTAATAGCATTAATAGTAGCAATAGCAGGAGTAGTAATACTAGCCTTAGTAGTAGCAATAGCAGCAGTACTGTAGTAGTAATAGCATTAGTAGTAGCAATAGCAGCAGTAGTAGTAATAGCATTAGTAGTAGCAATAGCAGCAGTTCTGTAGTAGTAATAGCATTAGTAGTAGCAATAGCAGCAGTAGTAATACTAGCCTTAGTAGTAGCAATAGCAGCAGTACTGTAGTAGTAATAGCATTAGTAGTAGCAATAGCAGGAGTAGTAATACTAGCCTTACTAGTAGCAATAGCAGCAGTACTGTAGTAGTAATAGCATTAGTAGTAGCAATAGCAGAAGTAGTAGTAATAGCATTAGTAGTAGCAATAGCAGCAGTATTGTAGTAGTAGTAGTAATAGCATTAGTAGTAGCAATAACAGCAGTACTGTAGTAGTAATAACATTAGCAGTAGCAATAGCAGCAGTAGTAGTAATAGCATTAGTGTTAACAATAGCAGCAGTACTGTAGTAGTAATAGCATTAGTAGTAGCAATAGCAGCAGTAGTAGTAATAGCAGCAGTAGTAGATATAGTAGCAGTACTGTAATAGCATTAGAAGTAGCAATTGCAGCAGTAGTAGTAATAGCATTAGTAATAACAATAGCAGCAGTACTGTAGTAGTAATAGCATTAGTAGTAGATATAGTAGCAGTACTGTAATAGCATTAGTAGTAGCAATAGCAGCAGTAGTAGTAATATCATTAGTAGTAGATATAGTAGCAGTACTGTAATAGCATTAGAAGTAGCAATAGCAGCAGTACTGTAGTAGTAATAGCATTAGTAGTAGCAATAACAACATTAGTAGTAGCAATAACAACAGCATTAGTAGTAGATACTGTATAGTAGCAGTACTTTAATAGCATTAGTAGTAGATATAGTAGCAGTACTGTGATAGCATTAGTAGTAGCAATAGTAGCAGTAGTAGTAATAGCATTAGTAACTAATAACAAAAGCAGCAGTAGTAGTAATAGCAGCAGTAATTGCACAGGCTTTGTAGGGTAATACAAGCTAATGATACAGCATAAAATGCTCTATGACAGTGTTGGCTAACCTTGACACTCCAGCTTTATGGAACTACATAACCCAGCATGCACTGCTACAGTTTTGCTATTAGGGCATGCTAAAACTGTGGCAGGGCATGCTGGGACATATAGTTCCACAACAGCTGGAGTGTCAAGGTTAGCCAACACTGCTCTATGACATCACACTAGTTTTGGCTTGGGAATATATGCAGTTCTATTGGGTGCCAGTAAAGATGATCAGACTATAATATTTCAAACTCAATTTCTTTATTTTTTTTTATTATACGTTTTACTCCGTATTTAGAATTTTCTATCTTCCCATCTTTGTATCCCCTTACCTTGTTTACTGTATGACTCCAATGTGTGCCTACATAGATGGGACAAGTCAGTACAATCTATTAACACAGTAAAATGCTGGTCCGTGCTCATCTATTTTTAAGACATATTAATGGATGGCAAAGTCGTTAGCAAGGCTACAGGATTAAAGCTTCTGTATTTCAGGAATGAGAGCTGAGTACACAACTCCTGAGCTGCAAATGACATGTTGTGAGATGTGAAAATCAATAGGATTTTGTAGAGCAAACACCATTGATTGGATATGTATTCTGTTAAAATGCTATTCTATCAATATATATGATGGCGTTGGGTTGAAAAACATATTTTTCTTTACTCAATCCAAACCTTCTGCTGAATATTATTTATATAATACACAATATTAATCGGAGAACAATACAGGATCCACAATGGCCTCGGATGCACACCGAATCAATGTAGTCATCTGTACATCCAGAATCTCTACTTTAGTTGCTCTTTGTGCAAAGTTTCAAATGGGGAGCAAAGTTCTATTAGATTAGATTGCACACTATGGTGACTGTCACACATTTATCCTTAAGCTGGGCCACACTAACAAACAGGGAGCAAATATGGACCCCATCTGTCACATATAAATCACCCACACTGCTTGTTGAAATGTTGTATTAAATAAATGTTCTCTATTAGCCAGGTGTACTGAGAGGGAAGGAGGGGCGGCTACTAATTACCCAGGCCTGAGCTTGTTGAAGGGACCCAGTGGGGGCTCAGGTCCACAGCCACCCTTCCTCTCTCTTACCTGTCAGCAGCCTCTCTCCCCAGCCCAGAACTCTCTGCTGTGCGCTGGGCTGCAGTGGGGTCAGGAAGGCTGCTGCCACCATGTACGGGGCTACCGGGGGGAAGCGATCGCACTGATCGTGCCCCCCTTGGATTTCCCCTGGCTGAAAGGCTCACAGTGCCCCCCTGTTCTGCGCTTAGTGCAGCAAATACTATTTTTCAATTGTTTTTCGCAAGGGGGTGTGTCCACGCCTCCTGCAATTAGGTCACGCCTCCTGAAACGTACCGGGGCAAGCCCAGCTCTCTACGTGCCGGCTTTAAGCAATTTACCAAAAGAAACCGGTCTATGTTCATAATGTCGACACCAAAATGTTGAATTTCAACATTCAGAATAGTGACATTGGGCATGATCCAGCAGTGAACGCAAGGACCCATTCTGCGAGTGTGCAGAATGGGTACTGCATAGTCGTACGAAAACCCTTGAATGCCTTTGCCTGTAAATCAATTTAAGGGGCAGTGCGGGGGCGGGGCCGGCCGCTGTTCCCGGAAACGGGAGGTGTATGCCCCGTTTTCTAGGAGTGGATAGACCAGCATCTGCGTTGATCAACGCAGTGTCCTGGGCTTGCAGGCCGGCCAGTCTGAGTAAGCTGACCAATGGTTGCGATCAGTGGCATAACGTCATGCCAGTCGACCGGAGGCAAGAAAGATGCTGGTGCCCCCCCCCCCCTTGTCCCATACTGACTCTTCAACTTTGTAAAACAAATTACACGCCCTTGACTTCCCTATGAAAATTAGTTGTATTATTTGACTCAGTACTCCCCATCCAGTTAGTCCATTTCCTGCTACCCTGTTACAGCTCACTTCAACTATTGATACAGATCCATGCGATTTTGGACTGCTAATCTGACACATGTCTCAGAAAATGACGCATGTGCAGTAGTGTAAATATCGCTAATTCCTTTTGCAATCTTTGTGAATGCCAGACAATACGGAGAGGATTTTAGTGATGCTAGACTATACTCAGATGCCATGTAATTTAGGGAGAGTTACAGTGCCTCCATATAATGCAGTGTCACAGTGCCTGCCATGTAATGTAGAGAGCGTTACAGTGCCCGCCATATAATGCAGAGTGTTGCAGTGCCCGCTATATATTGCAGTGTCACAGTGCCTTCCATGTAATGAAGGGAGTATCACAGTGACCCCAATATAATGCAGAGTGTCACAGTGCCTGCCATGTAATGTAGAGAGCGCTACAATGCCGCCAATAATGCAGAGTGTCGCAGTGCCCGCCATGTAATGTAGTGAGCGTTATAGTGCCCGCTATATAATTCAGTATGTCACAGTGCCCGCCATGTAATGTAGAGAGCATTACAGTGTCCGCCAAATAATGCAGAGTGTCGCAGTGCCCGCCATGTAATGCAGAGGGTCGCAGTGCTCACCATATAATGCAGAGTGTCACAGTGCCCGCCATGTAGAGAGTATTACACTGCCCACCATATAATGCAGAGTGTCGAGGTGCCCGCCATGTAATGTAGAAAGTGTCGCAGTACCTGCCATGTAATGCTGAGTATCACAGTGCCCTCCATGTAATGCAGAGAGTCACAGTGCTCACCATATAATGCAGATTGTCACAGTGCCCGCCATATACTGCAGAGTGTTGCAATGCCCGCCAGATAATGCAGTGCTGTGGTGTCTTCCATGTAAAGCAGGGTTGCAGTGCCCGAGATGTAATGAAAAGTGTCAGTGCCCAGCAGTGACCCACATGTAACACAAATAATATGAATATACCACACAGTGACACATTATTAATATACCCCCTCCACACACACAACATTAATACATAACTTCACCATCACAGACATATCACCCAGTTAGAAAAGAAATAATGAAACACACACTCATTTTATAAGACACACACATACATACATACACACACACACACACACACACACATACAGTCAGGTCCATAAATATTGGGACATTGACAGAATTTTCATATTTTGGCCTCTATTCATCACCACAATGATTTTGAAATGAAACAAATAAGATGTGATTTAACTGCAGACTTTCAGATTTAATTTGATAGTAATTACATCCAAATCAGGTTAACGGTGTAGGAATTACAACGGTTTCTATAAGTGCCTCCCACTTTTTAAGGGGCCAAAAGTAATGGGACAAACTAAACAACCCTAAATCTAACTTTCACTTTTTAATACTTTGTTGCAAATCCTTTGCAGGCAATTACAGCCTGAAGTCTGGAACTCATAGACATCACCAGACGCTGGGTTTCATCCCTGGTGATGCTCTGCCAGGCCTCTACTGCAAATGTCTTCAGTTCCTGCTTGTTCTTGGGGCATTTTCCCTTCAGTTTTGTCTTCATCAAGTGAAATGCATGCTCAATCGGATTCAGGTCAGGGGATTGACTTGGTCATTGCATAACATTCCACTTTTTAGCCTTAAAAAACTCTTTGGTTGCTTTTGCAGTATGCTTCGGGTCATTGTCCATCTGCACTGTGAAGCGCCGTCCAATGAGTTCTGAAGCATTTGACTGAATATGAGCATATAATATTGCCCGAAACACTTCAGAATTCATTCTGCTGCTTTCGTCAGCAGGCACATCATCAATAAATACAAGGGAACCAGTTCCACTGGCAGCCATACATGCCCACGCTATGACACTACCACCACCATGTTTCACTGATGAGGTGGGATGTTTTGGATCATGAGCAGTTCCTTTCCTTCTCTTCTCTTCCCATCACTCTGGTGCAAGTTGATCTTTGTCTCATCTGTCCATAGGATGTTGTTCCAGAACTGTAATGGCTTTTTTAGATGTTGTTTGGCAAACTCTAATCTGGTCTTCCTGTTTTTGTGGCTCACCAATGGTTTATATCTTGTGGTGAACCCTCTATATTCACTCTTGTGAAGTCTTCTCTTGATTGTTGACTTTGACACATATACATCTACCTCCTGGAGAGTGTTCTTGATTTGACAAACTGTTGTGAAGGGGTTTTTCTTCACCAGGGAAATAATTCTTTTGTCATCCACCACAGTTGTTTTCCGTGGTCTTCCGGGTCTTTTGGTGTTGCTGAGCTCTCCGGTGCGTTCTTTCTTTTTAAGAATGTTCCAAACAGTTGATTTGGCCACACCTAATGTTTTTGCTATCTCTCTGATGGGTTTCTTTTGATTTTTCAGCCTAATGATGGCTTGCTTCACTGATAGTGACAGCTCTTTGGATCTCATATTGAGAGTTGACAGCAACTGATTCCAAATGCAAATGTCACACTTAGAATCAACTCCAGACCTTTTACCTGCTTAATTGATAATGAAATAATGGGGGAATAGCCCACACCTGTCCATGAAATAGCTTTTGAGTTGATAGTCCCATTACTTTTGGCCCCTTAAAAAGTGGAAGGCACATATTGAAACTGTTGTAATTCCTACACCGTTCACCCGATTTGGATGTAATTACCCTCAAATTAAATCTAAAAGTCTGCAGTTAAAGCACATCTTGTTTGTTTCATTTCAAAACCGTTGTGGTGGTGAATAGAGGCCAAACTCTGAAAATTCTGTCAGTGTCCCAATATTTATGGACCTGACTGTACATGCATACACACAATCACACATACATTACATACCAAATACCACAATGAGGTTGCTGACAGGTCATGTGTAGAATGATCCCGTGATTCGCGGGGAAAACGGGAAAGGGGCAGAGCTAATCATATTGGCTCTGCCCTTGCATGTGAGTAGCGTAGGAGAGGGTGTGCCTGTCTGTGGCTACAAGGAGCCTTGAGTACCTGGCTGCCGGAGCTTGTCTTTTTCTCCCTGTGAATCCTTGGTGCTGCTGCACACAGTCGGCAAGCAGCTGCACTGTGGTTGGAGCTGGGCTTGTCCGACCCTGGCGCTGAGGGCATTTACTAACAGAGGAGGGGACAGAGAAAGCTGTCTGGGACAATGGAGGAGAGATGCCCTTTGCAGGGCTGGTGCCTGGCGGCGACTGCCTCCATTGTCTCCGGCAGTTCCGCCACTGGTTGCGATGGTGATCCCAGCCGGTGACCTCCGTCACAGTGCTGGGATTGCTAATGCAGCAGGAGGTGTCATACACCTCCTTCTACATTTGCATTATTGCAAAGATCGCATGCCTGTGTGCAGCTTTGCAATTGCGATCCTTGCTGATTTAGGCCCATTGACAGAATGTAGACATGACATAATGTCAACATTGTGAATGTCGTCAATAGAATTTCAACAGCTGATTTTTTATTTTAAACGATGTTAGGGTTAGCTTTAGGATTAAGGATACTCACCTCGCCAATGCAAAACTGCATGGTCGACATCGATGTTGACCTTGCGTACATGTCAATATTTTGAATCATAGCAATCAGAATATGTGACATTTGGAATGTCAACATCCTGAATGTCGACATTTTGCACCATACCCAATAAAACATGTTTGAGTATTTATTTTCACCTCCACTCTGTGGCAATTTTGTGCGTGTGGGGAGGAGGGTTTGTGATAATGAAATTAAGTGACCGGAATCTGAGAGCTGGGTTACTCATAGAATATTTGTGCTGCCAGATATATCTGGCCTATGACTCCTGTACCCCAGCAGAAGCACGGATTATCCATAGGGTACATAGGCGTGCACAGGTGCCGCTTCGGTATTTCACCCTCTGCCGGGTCATGGAAACCCCCATCCACACCTCCCAACATGACATAGACTATTCACCTGGATGGCCAGGTGAGTCCAGGTGAGAAGAGTATGTCCCGGAGGGAGGGGGAACGGGGGTTGTCCATGACCCGGCGGAGGGGGGAGTACGGAAGCGGCACCCCCAGGACCGGCGCCCGCGCACGCCTATGATACGGTATATATGTAAAAAGAACACAATTTGATTTGCTTGTTTTTCTCTTGTTTTGTTTTTGTTTTTCTTTTTTGTTTCATTTTCTTCTTTAGAAAGATAAAAAACATTCTTCCAAGTACTTATCCTTAATTTTAGTCAGACGTTAGTTAGATAAGGAGTAATGGTCTACAAAATAACTGCTGATCGTACAGTGCATGGTGACAACTAATATAAGCAATTAAAATGACATACTGTAGATTTTCCCATGATGTGTATTATTCATCAGAACAAATGGTGTGGAAGATGGTGCAGTATTACTTAAATCACAAATATTCATCATCATTAAATAAAAGATGAAGGGACATTCATGCAAAACTAGAGAAGCTGTTAACCTCGATGAAGCAGGAGTGGAACACGGCTGTTATCTAATCCTACAATACATCTACTTATTATGAGCTGATAAAAAGTATTACAAAACAATACAAAGAAATAGGCAGAATGTTTTATGTCGCAAAACAGCAGCTGAGATGAGATTAATGCAGAGTGTAAAGCGTATAGGCCATTAATACCTTTTAATCGGGTTTATCACTGAGATTTGTTCCATGTCTCCTAATAAATCCGACACCAGCAACCGTACCCATCTAATACAATGCTAAATGTTTATCATCTCAGCTTTTCTAAAACAGGAAATAAACTCATTATTGGCCATAAAAATGTTTCGGAGCCTGATTATTACAGAACTGAATACATATTAATGTGCTCTCTGCGAAGGGCTGTCCATCTTTTGGATTTTATTCATTCTAGACTCTTTCCTTCTAAACTTTTCCTGGCTTTGGGTCAATTAAAATGAAACGTTTAAAGGAGGGGGGAGGGCATACAACAGAGTGTTGATATCACCATTTTCCACAACGTTTGGGGAATTTTAAAGCACAACTCGCCGAAACTCACCATCCTGATTTTTTCAGTGCTCTGAATACAATTTGCCAGCTCTAATAGGCGGAGAGTTTATATATAGCCGGCAAACACGCAGACCACAAATATTGCCAAACAATAGAGATCCTCTGGCTGGCGAGAATGCTCACGCTGTCGGCTGCTTGAGCTATCTCTCCAGCCAAGGCCTAATAAGGAGTGAAATTCGACGTGTATTAAAGTGGCAATAATTAATTCTTAAGCGATCACAACCAATTACAGTAATTGCTATAGTTATTGGGACCCACTTATTTAATTAATTATTTAATAAATTTATTATTGGAGGCAACATAATACTAAATAATAAAATAAACTTATATTTTTAATTAAATGAATAACAAAATATGAAGAGGCCAAAATGTAGAGTAAATTATTTAAAAAGGCAAATTTCCTTTTTAATTATGGCTATATTAATTAATTATTGATGGAAGCACCTAATATATTGCACACTTGACCTGATTAGCAAAATATATATATATACACACACACTCTATATAAATCTGCCCCTTTACTTACTGTAATTTAATTATAAAATCTTTCCCTACTCATTGCCATTTTCTTGTGCTGCATTCTGTTACTTTCTGGTAGAATGTTTCAGAATGCTCTTTTATGTTTCTGAGTTGAAATAAATTGGAAAACCTACAAACCCCAGTAAAAATGTAAGTAAAAGGCATGTAAAACGCCATTTGATTCAATGACGCTTTACCCTTTACTCTATGCTCAGTGGGCTCCAGTATTTGGCTTGAACAGTACCTTGCAGCCTCTAAAACCACCCCAGAGCCGCTAAGCTTCCTGGCCCGATCCCCTCTTTGTGATGTCATGAAGTCACATTTGCAGAGTGGTTGGTTGGGCCTAGAATGTATTAGTAACCTGATAAGGCACTGCAGGGGATGGATCATGTGTTTGAGCAGTAGGGGCAGTGTAATGATGTTGCAATTCACAGCAAATAAACAAATAAACGTAATAAAGCTCCACCCAATTCACTAGGGAAGTGGGCAGGATGCAGAAGGAAAGCCTGCTCTTCCAAAAGTGCAGGAGACCTCTATCAAATTCTTCCAAACATGCCGGGAGAAAAGGCAAATATGGATGACATCTGTTGTGTGATTAAATATGTGAACAAACAAAAGCACAAGCCTGTCCGCCATCATATAACTGGATCTAAAGATGACAGGTATGCACAATTTACTTTATTTATTTTTTCTCTTATATTCTCCACAAGAAACTTTTGGCCTAAGGGTGCCGAGAAAAAAATATTGATACTCTAGAGCGCCATGATTCAAGAACATTTGGGAACCACTAATATAGCAGTGATGTGTGATCAGATGAGGCAGAGCCTTTCCTGTCATACTTAGGTATACTCCAGAGTAGTGACTACAAAAATGATAAGAAACATTTTAAGAACATATTATAAATATCTTCTTTGCATTATTCCAATAATTTTTATAGTCAAAACTCTGGAGTAAAAAGTGTATGGCAGGTGAGGCACTGCCTCCCCTATCTACCTTTTCCGCACATCCCTGATCAAAACTCAGCAAATTTCCAGCACCATATACTGCTGCACCTTTGTATAATGTCCACATGAACCCTCGTGTTCATATACTGTATATATCTGTAAATCTGGCTCTGAAGCTAGCCAGCGAGTGCCTCCCCAGCCATGTAACTCACTGCACGTCACTGTAATATAGTATATTTTAAGCCTGGTGGTCAAAGTTACAATATACAACTCTAACCTGGAAAGTCCTGAGCGCCAAGAATGGAAGATGATAAATTCCATCCCCGTATATCATATTTCAGTTGTCAGCTATGTATACTATGTATTCTTAAATAAGACATGTTGGCAAAATGTCATACAAGTGTGGGCAGGCTATAAGCCGTGACTTGTGGTTTTAGCTGGAGACACAGTAAAGCTTACATGCTGTGTACAAATATAGATAACTACTCAAAAATATGAAACTTTTTGCTTTTAAAGGTGAACCACCCCTGCCGCTGTCCCCATAGGGTGTGGATTGAAAGATCTACAGTAAAAAGGTAGACAATGTCTAGATAGACACCTTTTGTCCATGTCGACCATTTATACCCGTCGACCTTCTTACATGTTGACCTTTAGTGTGTCGACCTTTTGACTGTTTAACATCTGTTGTCTTTCTAGACATTGTCTACCTTTTTAGTTTTTACTGTAGATCTTTAGACCGGATCCCGTCCCCATAGATCTCTATGGGGTCGGCGTTATAACCTATTTTATCACGCACATTTTTCAGGTGCTTATCCCCTATACCTAATGCCATCTTCAGATGGCATAACTTCAGTGAAAAGTTGCTTTGCCGTTTGCATCTGCATAGACTTTTGGCCGCACTTGCATAGCAGTTTCCTGCAGGGCTAGCCAGGAAGTAACTAGCGGGGAAAGACATCACTATGGGGGAAGTGCTTCTTTTGTTTATGAAGCATTAACGCAGCAGCCAAACATTGTTAAACAGCTCCGTAAGATCAGAACTAAGATGTGCGATATCATTCATTATTTATCAAGGGAAAAGCAGATAAATAATAAATAAGCCCCTTTGAGCGATATTTCTATGTTATTATTATTCTAATGATGTGAAATAAAATGTTGCCTTTGCAATACTTAATAAACCCGTCTGACGTTTTTTGCTTCGCCAATCTGCATCTAGACAATATTAAGAGGAAACCTTTTTTTGTGGAGGATCTCTTGAGGGAGCGTACTCACTGAAAACAACAGTACATTTCCTATGACACTTGGCGTGTTTCCTTAATATTGCTATTCTTTAATAAAACAAACAGTTTTTAATGTTCCGGAGATCCCCCGATGCAAACAAATAATGTGACAGGTAAAGAAATGAGCCCCAAGCCGCAGTTTGCATTATTCTCATTAGTGTGTTTGTGGGCACTGTGGGTATTTGCAACATTCTAGTGATGCTTCTTTCCACTTATTGTATGTTAATGTTCTGCTCTCAGTGTACTGTGCTGGATAGTTTGAAATTACTTACCAGTGTAATGTTTGCCATACTTTTGAAACTATAATTGTTATATTAATGGTTTTACATTAACTGTTATTTAATGACTGAAAACTGTGTTAAGCTCCCAGACTGCAGTTAGGCAACTGGCCTGATATCAACAGGCTGTGTGGGTTGAGAATGAGTGTTATCTCAAAATATGGCGGCCATCGAGAGGGAAAGGGGGTGAGGCTAGGGGTGTTTCTATAATGGGTGCAGGGTGTGCTGTGCTCACACCGCACACCCTACACCCAAATTTTCCAATACTCACCTCTCTGAAGTCCTGTATCAGCTTTCGAAGCTGTGCATAAACGCCTGGAAAATGGCCGCTGTGACCATTTTTCCATCATTTTGCACATGCACAGTGTGGAAATCGCCAGTAAAATGGCAGATTAGTGACCAGAGTCTACTGCTGCAGTTAGTTCGCTGCCAGCTGCTGGGGAGAGAGGAGGGCCCACCGGACGGGGAATGCACACGGGCCCCATCCTCTCTTAATATGCCCCGGGCCGCAACTACAGGGGGGCTAAGGGGGCACGTTACCCGGATGCCGGACTTGAGGGGGTGCTGGGGAGAGGCTGCCGGGAGGCTAGGTTGCTGCTCTTGTGGGTTTGGAGCCACATCCCAGCCTTGAGAGGCACAGAGACACCGTCAGTCTAATGTGGTGCCGTTCACAAGCCAATCAGTGCTCGCAGACCAGCAGTCAATCAGCAGAGGCTGCCGGTCCGTGAGCTCCAATTGGTTCGCGAGCGGCGCCACATTACAATGACAGCAGTACTGACAGTTCCCCATAATCTGTAAAGAGCCTTACTGTGGCAAAAGTGTAAAGGGGGCCTTACTGTGGAATAATGTATATGGGGCATTACTGTGGCATAAATGTATAAGGGGCATTACTGTGGCATAATGTATAAGGGGCATTACTGTGGCATAGGTGTTGTAAGGGGCATTAATGTGGCAGAATGTGTTGTAAGGGGCATTACTGTGTTGCATAATGTGTTGTAAGGGACATTACTGTGGCATAATGTGCTGTAAGGTGCATTACTGTGGCAGAATGTGTTGTAAGGGGCATTAATGTGTTGCATAATGTGTTGTAAGGGACATTACTGTGGCATAATGTGTTATAAAGGACATTACTGTGTGGCATAATGTGTTGTAAGGGGCATTACTGTGGCATAATGTGTTATAAGGGTGATTAATGTGTGGCATAATGTGTTATAAGGGGCAATACTGTGTCACAAAACCACACACCCTTTTCGTCCTCTATGTTGTATTCTTTTTTGGGGGGTATTAAATTATGGCCTTGCCCCGGGTGACAAAAATCCTAGTTTCGGCCCTGGGTGAGGCCCTTCCAGTGGCATCACAAGGGGGCTACGGGCCACACTGGAGGGTTTCATGCACCGAGGGGTGACGCCAGAGTGTAGACTCCTCCTCAGTGACAGGATCTGGGTGCTGCACTGTAGCATTACGTACAACACTTGGCTCCTGACACAGAAAGGGAGCCAGCACTTCACACAGACTGGTCCCCTGGAGAGGGGGGGGGCAGTTTGCACCTCTGGGACTCCCGGAGTGACTAAAACAGGGGTTCAGGCTGTGAGGCCACGTGCCCTTTTGCTACTATTTGCACCGGGTGTCACTACGGGGAGGGACGCCACTAGGCCCTCCTACTATGCTCTCACTGTATACAGCACCCATTCACTGCTGCTCTGCTATGAACAGAAATACTCTTAATTGCTCATCGATCAAGACAATTCAGTCCCAAATGTGGTACTGGGACAAACTCTTCAAAATCAGGGACTAGCCTGCTGAAATCAGGACGGTTGGGAGGTATGAAGTCAGTGAAGGACCTGCGATCTGTGTTTGCCCTGGCCACTTGATGTCATGCTGTCACACAGAGGGGGGTTGATTCACTGGAAGTACGGAACTGCCTTTAGCATACTGAGGAAGCTGCAGGGTGCATCTCCGAAGCATCCAAACGTTGCTCTGCAACAGCGTTACTGGTTGCTCTGTGCCATTCCAAGCTCCCTGCAAGCCAATTGCAGGGACTGTGGGGCAGCGAAGGTGCCGCCCCAAGGGCCCTGTGCACCGGACCACTGTACCTATTGCACACCCCTAGTTACAATCCTGTATGAATTAAGAACACTAACAGGCTGCAATAGGGCTAAAATTAATCTAAAGAAACAGATCAGGGGAGCCTAAGTGGACAATTTGAATGGAAAGAAGGTTGAGCGTTAGAATCAGCTTGTGTTTAGCCAGCTGTAATGCAATGTTATGGATAGTCACAAAACAGTAAAGATAGTGTAAGAATACTTTTTTATCAAATGTGTGGAATTCAATATTTAATTACTGTACATGCATTCACTGCATGAAAAATACAGTATTAAAGTGGTAAAATTAATTAATTTGATTTAAGCAATGTTTTCCAACAATTAAATACGCAAAACAAATAATTGAGAATAACTACAAATTGAACAAAGATTTTTATGAAAATCCTTGTATATGCCATTGATAAAAGATTTGTTAAAAAAATCATTAAAAATGCAACTATTGGCCCAATTTCATAATATTTCTGTGTACCGAATCAGAGGTGAAACAATCTATTCTTATTTACCCTATTCCAAGATCAGATGGAAGTACAAGCATTTTTTCCTTTTACCCTTGCAAAGTTATAGAAGTGTATTACACATTCAGTATTTATTGTTTTCCCTTTAAATTTCAAATTAACAACCTGGATCTGATTTTTTTTTGCTGCCCTTCAACAAATCATTATCTCCTTTTCAAAATGTATCTGGATTGCTAACAAGTATGGCTGACAGTCACACACACAGGCCCAAGCTCTTGGCATGTAATTTCAAGGCAGAAATGGAGAAAGGGTAAAATAATTTGATAGTACAGAGCAAACAGACCTCGGATGGATGTTCCAAAGCCTTTCTGCTCACTACATGTACTGTACCATGTGACTGTCGTTGCCATGGTAGTCACGTGATACTGTGGAAACTCAGCAAAATTGTAAATCATTAATCACATCCTGAAAAAAGGCAAGGACACTTGTAATTACAAAGCTTCTACTAGTCCCCTGTCCTTGGTTTATGTTAGAAAGAATACTCCTTATTTTAAAAAAAATTTCATGTGAATGCTGTTTTCATTTGCAGTAAAAAAGTTGCAGTAGAAGAAGTAAAATGTAACTTTTATTTATTCTGTTTTATTTTAATACTTCTTAAGACATTGTGATTATCTTACCGCATGCTGGGTTCGCACGCCAGAGTGGCTGCAGAAC
Organism: Taudactylus pleione; assembly: GCA_031769625.1. Lineage (NCBI taxonomy): Eukaryota > Metazoa > Chordata > Amphibia > Anura > Myobatrachidae > Taudactylus > Taudactylus pleione. The sequence goes on from JAUIMM010000205.1 coordinate 947,917, forward strand.
ATTCGTACAAGTGTACAGGATTAAGTGCTATTACACACTTACAGGATGTGTCATTGAATTTAATTCTCAAAGTTCTCAGAGAGAATAAAAAAAAAACATTTTGTGGCGAGCCATACTACATTAATATGTGCATTGCTCAAAATAAAGCTTGTCGGAACCCCACAGACTCAGTGTGCAGTTTAGTAATCTGAATTATTTATCATTTTGGTTTTAGATGTAAGCGATTTGTTGGTAACATTAGATTAATTTTATAAAAATTTTGGTAACTATGGATACTTGCAGAAGTTTTCAAGTCTAAATAATTGTGTTCTTATCTTTAGAAAGAAGAGTTGATGCATTTATCTAGTTTATCCCAAAGAAACCAGAATATCCCGCACAGGAATAATAACCACTGTTATATTTCACATCTAAAAGTAAAACCAGCAATAGGTACCATATATATCATATCTTATGTCATAATTTTATCTTAAGATAAATTTTATATGCTGGAGGTGCTCCCTGGAATCGAGTAACTAGAACTCAAAAAGCAACAATAATTGGAAAAACCAATCATCAGTATAGTGATTCCTTCGTGGGGCACTCTTTCGTACATAAATGATTTGTTAGTATAATTAAAAATCAGCTTTTAATATATTTCCAATAAAAGAATAGGGATTTGTTGTGCTCATTTATAAAATATCTAATCGAGCTCCCTTAGCAATTAATCTCATGAACTTATAAAAATATATCTGTTATAATAATTAGCATAAAGTATGTGGTGACTATGCTTGTTTGAATTCATATGCTCATATAGCTCCTGATGAGTACATTATATATTATAATAGCAGGGTCAGGTACAGTTCGTATGACATAAAAATTGTAAATAATAATTGGGAATAACTCATAAGTTAGAACTGTATGTAATGATAACCACTCGGTCATTTGAGATAAATCTATACATTGAGTGTGATAATAGTGTATCTGCTGAGTATCATCCCAAATTCATATACCATGTATGGCCAAACACAAACACATATGCAAATGATCCCGGCTTGCACCAAATTATTTAATACTATTGCCGGGTTGGGTACTACCTCAATGTAACCAAAAATATATAAATATACACATGAAATGCTAGCAGAGTACTCTGAAAAAAGGGGGAGAGCAAAGACCACCCTGTAGGCGTAAATATCCCAGATGACCTGATACTGATTTATATCAGGATAGCAATCCCGGATGACATACTTAAATATTATAAATTACTATAGGCAGATAATATCATGTTGTGTCAGATAAACCCCATAGAAATTTAAATAGTAAGTACGGAGTACAAGTACCTGATCCCCTCTGCTGTCCAGGGTCTTGTGTGTTTCACCACAACGGGCTTGTTCACCATACCGTGCTGCTCCCTCCTGCAGTGGGGAGTGACTGACTGGACACGTGTTTCACCACAACGGGCTTGTTCACTATACAACTGTATGGTGAACAAGCCCGTTGTGGTGAAACACGTATCCAGTCAGTCACTCCCCACTGCAGAAGGGAGCAGCACAGTAGCAGGGTGTCAGGCACAATCCTTCGGTCATTTTAACTCAGGTTCTCTCCTTCGGGTGGGTCGTGACCTGGTCCGGTGGCGCATTCAGATTTCTGCAATGCTTTCAGCAACAGACACTGCCTAACACCACGTATGGATCGGTGTCCCCCACCTCTCCCTTTATTTTTTATTGGAGTTATTCCTGATCCCTCTCTCATCCAGGTGTCCGCTCATAGAAAACCCTGGACAGCAGAGGGGACCAGGTACTTGTACTCCGTACTTACTATTTAAATTTCTATGGAGTTATGTGACACAACATGATATTATCTGCCTATAGTACTTTAGAATATTTAAGTATGTCATCCGGGATTGCTATCCTGATATAAATCAGTATCAGGTCATCTGGGATATTTACGCCTACAGGGTGGTCTTTGCTCTCCCCTTTTTACAGAGTACTGTGTATATTTATATATTTTTGGTTACTTTGAGGTAGTATCCAACCCGGCAATAGGATTAAATAATTTGTTGCAAGCCGGGATCATTTGCATATGTGTTTGGCCACACATGGTATATGAATTTGGGATGATACTCAGCAGACACACTATTATCACACTCAATGTATAGATTTATCTCAAATGACCGAGTGGTTATTATTACATACAGTTCTAATTTATGAGTTATTTCCAATTTCCAATTATTATTTACAATTTTTATGTCATACGAACTGTACCTGACCCTGCTATTACAATATATTATGTACTCATCAGGAGCTATATGAGCATATGAATTCAAACAAGCATAGTCACCACATACTTTATGCTAAGTCTTTTAATAGATATATTTTTATAAGTTCATGAGATTAATTGCTAAGGGAGCTCGATTAGATATTTTATAAATGAGCACAACAAATCCCTATTCTTTTATTGGAAATATATTAAAAGCTAAGTTTTAATTATACTAACAAATCATTTATGTACACAAGAGTGCCCCACGAAGGAATCACTATACCGATGATTGGTTTTTCCAATTATTGTTACTTTTTGAGTTGCACTTATCTAGTTTATATGTTACAAATGTTTAACATACATAGGGGCCTATTCATCAAACGATAAATGGTCCGACAATCATAATAAGTTACTGGGCCATTCATCATCAGGGGTCCGATAGGACCCCCTTGGTATTCAGCAAACTCCGAAAACTGAAAGTTTTCAGAGTTTGCTGCTGAGAACAAGCGCCTTCTTCAGATGGCGCTTGTTCTCGGATCCCTGCTCCTTTGTTTGGGAAAGAGTTCCGGGGATGCAAAGAGGAATCCCTCCGCCGCCACCTCGCTACCTCCCCGGTGGCTGTGCGCATTCATGACCTGAGGTCACACATGCGTAGCTGTGACAAGGGGGAGCAGGTAAGTAACTGAGCTACAGAAGTAGCTGCGATACAATCCACAGGGACAACTGCTTTTCGGAGCAGCTGTCCTCTCACAGGAGCAATAATGAATTACTCCGGTGTCACGTTTCCCCCGCTGCGAGTTGGATACTTACAGTGAGCATCTCTCGCAGTGAGTCCAAAACTTCAACATCTGAGGCATTACGGCCTTCAATGATGAATAGACCCCTTAAAACCTACAAAATATGTCCTTTTGTATTGATGGACATTGTCTTGTATTAGAGGTTAATTAAATCTAGCAGTATTACTATAGAATTATTAGACAGTAGTACTGTACATACGCCTACAATCCAGGAAGTTGCGGGAGACTCACGAATTTGGGGGAAGCCTCGGCTCCTGGTAAAGTCGGCAAATCCTGCACGTCCCGGCAGCTGACCGTGAAGTGGACAGGATGTGGGTGGTGATACAATTTGTATGAATTGCATCCATATGGCCCCGTCCCCAGCATCGAAAGCTGGTAATGCTGGCAAACCATAGCAGGGGCCAGGCCACGATGACGTGATTACCACTTTTCACCTCAGGGCTTTTCCTTTACTATATTTAAACAAATTATTAATTTTAAATATAATACACACTTTCACACAAACTAATAAATTCATTGTGTATCGTGAAATGTTTGTATGACTGTAAAAAAAAAAAAACTCTAAATGTCCCACAAAATTGAAAGAATACTTGATAAAAACCAAAATCCAAAAATTACTATAATTCGCTCTAAAGCAGAATTAACCCCCATGACTATATAATTATTTCCCATAATATTTTATTCTTAGAAATTACACAATTTTGTTTTCTCTAGAATACTGGTAACAGGCCGTCCTAGGCCGTATAATATGGGAAACAGAAGCTCGGGATGAAGAGATTAAGTTGGAAGGAAGACAGCCCAAGGCTGATAGACAGCAGGCTTGAGACATGACAACAGTACTGTAGAAATGAGAAAACAAATGCTTAGTGTCTTCAAGGCACAACTGCACCCAAAGTCCCTTATTGCTAAGCAGAGCTGGTTAGGGAAGTCTATAGAATATCTCCTGCACAGCTGTTGCCACATTTTGTTTTTCTGCAGTGGACAAATGCCACATTCAGCTTCATAACAGACTATTCATAATGTGAGATAATTGCAGAGCACAATCACAACTGAACAAGAAAAACCTCTCCTCAAGCTGAAACATACTGCAAGATGCTGTACTATAAACAACAATTCATAGCAAGATAATACTTAGGCTTCATGAATAAAAATAAAATTGGTAATACCCAATAAACGGCTATTGCTGGGCACATCCTTCTCTTAAATTTCATGACTTTTTGTTTTCCCCATAGACAGAAATCAATGTACATTACTAGGTCAGTCCATACTATATGATACAGGTTGAGTCTCCGATATCCAAAATGCTTGGGACCAGGGGTATTTTGGATAACGGCATATTCTGTATTTTGGAATATTTGCATAAAAAAATGAGATATCTTGGGAATGGGACTCAAATGTACACGCAGAATGCATTTATGTGTTATATACACCTTATGCACACAGCCTGCAGGAAATTTTATACAATATTTTCAATAATTTTGTGGCTCAACCAAAGTTTGTGTACATACATAAAATTCAGTTATGTTTCATATACACCTTATACACACAGGCTGAAGGTAATTTTATACAATATTTTTAATAATTTGTGCCTTAGACCAAGTTTGTGTACATTGAACCATCAAAAATCAAAGGTTTCATTTTCTCAGTCATGCCAAAAAAATTCCGTATTTCGGAATATTTGGATATGGGAGGCTCAATCTGTATTGATATGCTGTAAAATAAAATCCTAGCACCTAATTCTAGCATATACTAAATTTTAGCAACATATCCATGACCATTATGCTAAATGCTACCTATATTTGAATACAAAACAATGTTATTCTTCACCTACATAATCAACAATAATGAATCAATGTTTTCCCTTAAAGCATCAGTAAATATAAATTCAGATATTTTTGTTGCTTTTTGTCCCTTTTAAAAAGTCACGCCTATGCCCCTCTGTGCAGAGATTCCCGGGGAGATGTATCAAACCTTTGAGAGAGATAGGTATAGATGTACTAAGCCTTGGAGATAGATAAACTAATAAACCAATCAGCTCCTAACTGTCCTTTTTCAAACACAACCTGTAAAGTGACAGTTAGGAGCTGATTGGATGGTACTTTAACTCTCTCCAAGGCTTAGTACATCTCCCCCATAAAGTGGAGGTGTTGATCATAGAAAGAAGTCAGCTTCTAGCTGTCATTTATCTAGCAAAGTTAAATGACAGTTAGAAGATAATTTGTTACTATGAGAATCTCTTCCACTTTATCTCTCTTGAAGGTTTGATACATCTCCCCCTCTGTAAGGAGCCCTGCTGTAGAAGCACAAGTTTTCCACTAACAGCCTGCATCACCTTTGGCTCTGCCTCTGGAACCTCTCTAGTCTACTGGCCAGATGGCGTACAGTAGGGAGCAAGGCGTCAGTGCTGCAGTAAATAATAGGAGTGCTGGTGCTATATTACCAATGCAGGACTTCATGAATGTCCATTGTATGATTGACTGAGCTGAAGAGACGGCAAGCTGTGAGTGGAGAAACTGTGTATATTTGTCCTTTAAAAATGTTTGATCTTTGATGCACACACAATCTAACACACACAAACTACAGTAAGGGGCCCATTTATCAACGAGTTTTATCAAACGCAACAAGTTTTAAAACTCATTGCATATCATAAATGGTGCTCAAGCCAATCAGCTCCCAACTGTCATTTTTCAAACAGATGACAGTTGGGAGCTGATTGGCTGGAGCACCATTATCATACGCAACAAGTTTTAAAACTTGTTGCGTATGATAATACTTGCTGATAAATGAGCCCCTAAAACTTTACTGACATATTTAAACAATTGATATTATCTATGATACTCTCTCCAACCAAACTGTATTTTATTTAGTCTCTTAACTGATGATGCTTCCTTTAATAAAGGCCTTAAGCTTGGTACACATTGAGAGATGTAATGAATGATGGAACAATCCCTCATTCCATCCTCCATTACCTGCAATGGCACCGCATGTGATATCGTGCTGTTTGCCATGGAGCACAGTTGGACTGGACGATATTGCATACAATCACAGCAGCAAGCAGATAGTCCATACACACTGGACGATCCGGCCAGTATGTCATTCCGATATGGCCGGAAACGACATATTGCGCCAACATCCTCCTATTGTGTACCCAGCTTAAGTTATATCCCGTAACTACATATATTAACTATGATTTATCATTTTACCTCTAATCAAGAAATTGTCAACCTATCCCTTTAACGGTATACCATCTATTAAGCTATGACACTCCATCTAACTATGGACATAACTAAACAGGAACCCCGAGTATTTCTGCATCTAAATGTATTAATTATTGACAAAACCTCTTGTCTCGGACTCCAAACATTGGGCTCTTACTAAGCAAGGTTGGAAACGTAACTAGAGTTGGTTACATATTCACCAATGTTACCATTCCTAAACATTGTTTCAATAGATTTACATAAATGAAAACACACAATTTGTTGATCAGTAAATTGTTTGAAACAATTTTTTGCAAATATGTTTATCAATTTTTTTCATATTTATACCTTTTGTCAAATCCTTTCCATTTCTCATAAACACTGAATAAGAAGGTTTCAAAATACCTTAGTCTACTTGCAATAAGTCATACATTTTCATGATCATTTTGCCTTACCTACTGACTTGAATAATACAATATTGTTTAGAGTTTTTGCATCTATTTATTTCAACTCCATAAGTAACAACTTATAACAATATGTAAAAAGAGAAAAAGTTTTAATATTTAATCAAATAGTCTTACCTGCAGGGAAACGTTCTATTGTAGGTAAGCTGTCAACTTGTAATGTGGCATTACCCCCACTTCTTGTAAAACGTACTGTATGGTACTTCCCATCATTAATAATTGCATTAACTTCTTCAATTGAGATGTCATCTGTTCCAACATTAAATTTGACTCCAATTTTTCCTTGGTGCTGGAAACAAAGAAAAAAAATTGTGCTAATTAGAATTTGCCTTATGAAAAATGTGAAACGCGTACAGCCGTCTTTCTTCTCTTAGGGTTTTATTTTCCAGAGCAAGTCTCTTGACATTTCCCTAAGTCTGGGACATCTTGTTCATGGATAATTGATATTCTAAATCAGTTACAGTACTTTTACTGATGGATTGAATTTTTATTTTTCTCTTTGTCTTTGCAATTTACAAAAGCGAACAAAACCCTTTTTTCATGCTTCATGAAACACATAAAAACCATGTGTGCCTGAGATTTTCCTAAAGCTTTGTGTAAACTCCACAAACCAATGAATGCCAAGGAGTTACTAGAAGCTCAAGGAGAGCAGGTCTCTCTATAACAATAACATGCATTAAGAGTTTTATAACATAAAGTAACAGGTTCCTCAGACAGGACATTTCAAACAAGAACAACAGGTAAAGTTAAAAACAGGTTAGTCCAGTCTCTTTGTTAGACACCCCTCACTTAGGAGAGTATTCAATAAGCGACAATGTGGTGTCGGAGGAAAACTGTTGGTGGTCGCGATGTACAGTACCACAGAGGAAACTATAGGAACACCGGCACCTTGCAGCCATTGCTGTTAACTGAATACCCCTTAAAAGATGACTAGAATCATATTCCACAGCACTGTACAGGGAATGTTATTCGGGCACGTAATCACATTTCTTTACTGCAGGTAAGCAAACTCCCATATTAGGCCTTGAAATTACCAGTATGTATTTGGACAGTAGATTGATACCAGATCCCCTGAATGTAAATCTTGTCAATAGGGAGAGGCCACAACACAGAGAGTATCCTAGGTGATTTAAATCCATATGTCAGCATTGGGAGGCATCAATACCAACATTGAACACATTTATAGCTCAAAAGTGTCTGGTGTTAAAGGTGATGGCCAGTAACCAGTATCACCTTCTTAAAGTGTACTGCATCTTCAAATAAAAGCTAATGTACAGTGCACCACAAAAATTGTCTATTTTTATTTTGACAATTTACTGGCATCCTAGTCACAACTTTAATAGGGATTGCTGTGAATTCTAATGGCAGCATTTTGGTTTTATAAATTTTTTTAAATGCAGTGGGTAGAGAGCAGCTTGCACTGGTATAACAACTCCATATGCAATAGTTATGGCAGGAAACTATTCCCAGTGTCAAACTAGGGCATTTAGTGCCCACTGGGGAATTCAGTGGTAGGGCCCCAAGCTTAAGGGATATGGCCAACCATTAGCAAGTACATCTAAAGAACAAGGCCCCTTTATTATGAAGAGAATACAGGGGTGTGTCAGGACCACACACTATGACTGGCAGGAGGGATAATCTCGATGTAGTTTCCATAGAAACTCACCAAGCTCTCAAGTTTATCCATGATCCTGCTCCATCCAGTTACTGACCCTTAGAGGGGGCGGGGCCCTTAGGCAGTGGTGTCCACCGCGGATTTCTCCTGCACACCTGTAGGCCAGTCTGACACTGACTACTCCTACCATAATGCATTGCATTTATTACAACTGCATTTGACATGTCACTATGAAATCTTCATCCAGCATGCTGACTAATTGGGGCAGGTAATGTTTGATTACTATCTACATAGAGCTGACAGATACAGAAGGTTCGGACTTCAATGGTTCATTTTAAAATAGGAATGGGGTCTTGTGTCAGACTATCCATCAAAAAGTTGTAAACAGGTAGTGTTGTACTATTATAAACTAAATCACTAATGTACTGTGTTGTACTGACAATTATATATGTTTGGGCCTAACAAATTCAAATGGAAGAGAATTACAGTATATGAATATATACAGTATATACACTTCTTTAATCAACTGATTTAGTCCCTATTTGTTCAATCCGGCAAAGAATAAGTGGAATGAGAAAACTGTGACTGAAGCAGCCTTTGTAAGAGCCATGTAAAGCTGCATGTGCTAATTACACTGAAAAAAAAAAGTTCTTCAAAATTAAATTTACATTGAGATTATTTTGTCAAGAATCATTCACTCTACCATAAAACTAGACCATTATGGCTTTTACAGATTATTTGTTTCACCAAACTGACTGTTGACTTCTAATATCATGATCATCATTGTTTAATTATAAAGCACCAGACAGTCATTATAACAAATACTAAAGGACATACGAGCCTGATGGAAAAGGTTCGGACTTCAACCTGAAGAGATAGAAAGGCTCCTGCTCATGAGAGCATTGCTTGGAAACTTGGAGATACAGGGACAGGATGGTAGTGGGTAGTGCCTAGTTTAGTTTTTAAGAGGGCTTGAAAGACGAAATGGGGAAGAGCCTGGTCATGGTGGGGTAGGGGGTTCATAAGGAGAAAGTAGGTGGTACCATCCAATGTACAACTCTGCCTCAGCCTCAAAGCAAAAAGAAAAGGTGATACATCAGGGTAGGTAGGTAGATTTGGGTGTCATCTGCATAGCTGGGTTTCTGGTGACTTATGAGGTGACTGGCACTGTCTTCTGTCTAGGACAGCAGTGAGTGAAGGATTATAGAAGGAGACTGCTGCATAAGAGCAGGAGAGAAGTAGTACAAGTGAGTTTGGGAAAAGGATCATGTTACAGTAAATGCAATTTGATGTCACTATGGGTGTATTTATGCATATCTGTGGGCAATTCTGAGTCAGACGGATCTTGGTGTGATCTCTCTTTGCGTGATTGGCATTTCGGCATGGCAATGATGCAGTCGGGCACATACTGTTCTGAGTCGTGCGTAATGGATAGCCTGTTTTGGTTAGATTTCTTGCACTTAGCATGGGGGTAGCGCAAGTGGCGATAATGATGACAGTTGCAGCTGTAAGTATAAAGTCAGTGGGCGGAGCAGCTTTCCTGAACCCTCCGGCACCTAATTTGGGTGCCGGAAAGTTCATCATGAGAAACCATGGAACGGACCAATAGAGGTTAGTGGGAGAAGTGCAGAAACGACTGTTTCAGGAGGGTTGTTGATGATGATGCTGAGATCCCCAACTGAATCTGAAACTTTCGTTGCATTATAAAAGCAGGATAGAACATGCCATAATTAGTAGTTATCCCATTGCACCCATTATGGTGCCATAAGGAACATATGTGGCAATAAATAACTTTCTTCACTATGGAGTTGAGATGGAATATTGCACTAGAGAATTACAAGAGAATGTTTAGCAAAGTAAGCTACAGTATAGCTGTAGTTCTAATACATTTTTCAAACACAGCAACTGGTGTGTGTTTAAATACAAGAATGCACCAAACAAATGTAACAAAAGAAAGCTGAGGCATACAGTGTATTTTGTTGTCAGTTTTCTTAAACACAATGAAATACAAAGCTCAGCGTGAATCAACACTGCAATATTAACTAATAATCGAATTCCATAATCTGAGAGACAAACACCTACTGACTCATTCGCAGCGACGTTATGTATAGAGATTCTGTGCCAAATAAAGAAACCTAAATATATGTTTATTAAAGGCTTTAACAATCTGTGGCACAGTTACAGCAAATTAATGCGGGTGTCAGCATTAAAATATACGGTGCTATGTAACTTGCTCATTAATAAATGCTGATCACATTAGTACAGTAGTTTTCCTATCTCTACTATAGCCTTAGGGTAAATGTAGGCACACCTGATAAAGGCAGACTGGAAACATATGGCAATTACATCATAATGTTTGCAAAGTATGTCGATCACAATGTTGAAACTGTGTGTGCAAACTGTCGCAAGATGAGGTTGAGGGGTGTCATCTCCTCGGGGTAAACAGCTTATCCTGCAGCCAATTAATAGCATACAATTCTAATGCCTCTGTACAAGTATCCACAGCTAGTTTTATTTGGCAGTATAAAATAAACAAAACGTGAGTAAAAATCCTAGCTTGTCCAGCTCTAGCTAACATAATGTTCCCTCTCTCTGGGTGGAAGAACCAAGTGTCAAACTATCAAACAAAACAGCAATTATCTTAGCACTTACATTCAACAAAATCAGTGGCTCTCAGCAATCCTGCAGTCTGTTTCCCCCAGGCAGTGAGAGGCTGACCAGAGAAACTGAAACACCTTATCTCAGCCTCTTTCAGGTGGTTTGGCAATCAAGGTTGCTTATCACCTGATAATTATCACACATAATTTAAGAACCTGGGACATATATACCTCCTATCAATAACTTCCCCAGTGCCTTTATCACAAAACTAAAATGCTTTTTCTTAAATATCAGAATGTATTGTTAGTCATTTATTGTTTTTGGGTCAAAAAGAGGAAGAAAACTAATTTCTTACCACAAATATCAACTGAATTTCACATAAATAAGGTAAACTGCATCCTTTGTTGCTTAGGTGCAATTGCATCGCTCTACAGATTTTTCATGGCTCTCAATACAGACTAGTATAAAAGTATAAAAAGTAAAATTCTAAAATGCTAAGTCTATATACAGTATAGCTGTGGCACGAAAATGGCTTACACTCAGCATACACATGACTCAGAATAGGATGCAACACCGATGACACTCCCAGGAGATGGCTCACTTCCATGCGTGTGCTAAGTTGCCACCAAGTTGACATGCAGAATAGCCTGGAGATACACAAAGATGCAAATGTTCACAATAGCGCATGTGCAGTTTGCTAGAACTTGGTAGATGCACCACATTCAAAACTACATGCGGCTCAGAGTCAGGTCCTTAATATTTATCTCTACCAGGCTTCCCTAGCTTGGATGCCACAGACTGACAAAACATTTTTCCTTGAGAGTTCCATTGCTACATGATACTGTGAGGGCCTGATTCAGCGGTCGACACAGTGTTGATACCACACACTAGCGGCCAATGTTTTCAGTCTGCGCGTGTGCCCGAGCCGCACTACTCAAGCAGCAGGGTGGTTACCGTTGGGAGCTGCAGAATGAATTGCAATTTTAGTGGGCATTTCTGAGCGGTAACAGGGGGGTGGCTAGACAGACGCAAGCGTGTTGTGGTCAGTGACTGCGTCTTAAGACACAGCTGCATTGACCTCAGCGGTAATGTTCAGACAGGGAAATTGCCCCTTCCGCAGGGCTGGTGCAGTCTCCGAAGGAGATTCCAATGTTACAACTGATGCGGCCGATGGTGTATCATCATGCGCACAGCCAGTGGTGGACGTCTCTATACGAATCCCATCAGCTGCGGCATTTTCTAATTTGGGATATCTAGATCTATACCATTTGTTGTTATGCTTAATATTTCAAAAATAAAAAAAATAAAATCAAAAAGTGAAAAATAAGGCTTACCTATTAAAATCTTGGAAAGTGGTAAAATATAATGGTGGCAAAGCAATGTGGCATCCTTACTGACAACAAGCATATAAAAATAGGTATTTTTGCTAATAAATCTGTGTTGTATTGTAAAACTATGTCTATGCTTGTGATGTTGTGCGCCAGATCAAATTCATCATCATTATTGTAGACTTCAATTAGAATATGTGCAAGCTAGCAACCTTGATCACGAGCCTGGATCTTTTGATCAGTGAGTTTGATGCTTCCCATTTTTCTTGATAATTGCAACCATCACAATACTCCCACACACTAGAAATAAAATATTTGGTATAATCTTTGTTTAATAAACTATGAGGCTTTCTAAATTTGGAAAGCCAGACATTTCAAGAGCTCACCTATCAACATTGTGTTATGTACCGCATGGATTTATAACTGAAATGGTGGAGCAAAAATAAGTGCAGTAACCCTTCAACCAGTGAAATATTAGCGTTACATAATCTTTACAGTTTAACTGCTAAAAGCTGACATCTGATTGGTTGCTCTAATGCCTGCATTTGTGGAAATACCACATAGATCCAAGTGTCAAAATCACATGGTACATAGGTCCAAGTGGCAGGATCGCATGGGCTTGTGTTTCATAATTTGCTAGAATAATTTTGTGCTGTATAACCGGAAGCATAATCATTCAATGAGACAATGCTGATTGAGCCAGTCAGATTAAGGGGTCTATGTACTAAGCCTTGGATGGAGATAAAGTGGAGGGATATAAAGTACCAATCAATCAGCTCCTAACTGTCATTTTACAAACACAGCCTGCGACATGGCAGTTAGGAGCTTATTGTTTGGTACTTTATCTCCCTCTACTTTATCTCTCTCCAAGGCTTAGTAAATAGCCTCCTAAGGTTCCAGTTTAAGCATTTAGTGGTAGTAGCATGGCACAATGCCTGTGCAGATCAGAAGTAGCATGGGCGAATGAAGATAAGACATAACCCACTGCTCCATGCTCCATCCTCACTATCTACCCTATCTGTGTCACCCCTGTCTGTCTGCCCCTCCCCCTTATTTATTTATTTTATTTATTAACAGTTTCTTATATAGCGTAGCAAATTCCGTTGCCCTTAGAATGCAAGCTCTCACTAGCAGGGCCCTCGTCCCTCATGTGCTTCTAATATCCCTACTTATAGTATCATTTACTCCTACCACAAGGGTCTTGTCGCAAACCCGATGGTCGCGATGGTCACGACCCTCACGACCATCACCTGTCCGCTCGCAAAAGCTGTGGGTCACCCACAGCTTAGCGAGCGGCCAGGAGGCCGGCTCACAAAAAAAAAAATGCCGTCCTGATTCAGAGCCAGTTCAGAGCCAGTGTAAGGTGCTGCGGAACCTTTGTGATGCCATATAAAGGATAATAATAATAACTGAACATAAAGATGGCAGGTAAGCTCAATTTTTCCTTCTCTCTGAAAGCATTGGAGGCACCATTAAAATTTTGCTATGGGGCCCACAAAGCCTTAGCTATCCCCCTGGTAGGCAGCTCAAAAACAACCCCATTTATTCAGTGACAGCAGTAGGCAGCTCAAGTTCAACCCACTTGTTTCTATCCACAGTAGGCCACTTATGTTTTTTCCCACTTATTTACAAAGAGCAGACAGGCAGCACCAGCTCTAAATTCAACACTTTTATAGGGGTATTCAATATGGGTGCGATAACATCGTTTTTTGCGTTAATATCGCACTTTTTAATTTTTTTGCGTTAATATCACTGGTTTTAGTTTTACACCGTATTCAATTTCAAAGACTTATCGCAGTTTTGAAAAGTCTTTGATAAAAAACGGTGATTACTTTTCACCATTGAATAGGTGTCGAAAAAAAGTGCAGAATTGGGGTTTAGGGGTGCAGGCTTAAAAAAAATAGCCTGCACCCCTGAGATTGACATTTAAAAAAGAACTGTGTCAATAAAAAAAGTTTTAAAAAAAATAGGGACACCCCAATAAATTAATTTAAAAATTGGGGTGCAAAAAAAAAATGGGAAAAAATTGTTAAATAATAGGGTAAATATGTTTAAGGGCTATTCTGCAAGTATGCGGCAGGTGTTTTCTAGAATAGAATTATAGCGGCAGGTGCACAAATGCAGAATTTTTAAAAACTGACTTTAGGGACTTAAAAATATGCTAGTACCCATTTTCATGTACCCCAAATTTGATGGGACCACTTAAAAAAACGAAAACAGGCAGCACCAGCTCTAAATTCAACACTTTTAGTCTAAAGACACATAAACTACAACAAACATAACATGATTATAATCACCATAATTTGAAACAGAAGTAACTTGCTCACTATGTTATTTAGTTTTACTTCATCAGAAAATTTCCAATAAACACGTCCGAGATCCATTTAAGAAATGATATTGCTGTAGCCACATAGGAGATGAACATTAGGACTCAACAGCAAGTGTATCAGTTTTATAACTGGACAAAAAGTTCACAGCATTAGCTGTAAGCATATAATATGTGCTGTTTTCCAAATTGGAATGTGAGTAAAATATATAGAATTACTATGTACGGTAATAACATCTCTAGTCTTTAACCTTTAAAAAACGGCAAAGGATAATAACCATGTGAATGAAATATGAGATTAGACCCGCTGCTACCGTCTTAGCTCATTTTCTGGCACTTTCTAATGTTTCATTATTCTACTTAAACATAAAAAGTGACTTAAAAAAAATTAATGAAAGTGATAATTACATCAGGGTGAAAATGAATATTCTATATTTAGAATTACTAAATAGAGACTAGTAACATGGAGTCTTGATCAATTTTTTTAAGCGTTCCCACACCATGTGCCATTCAACAAGATGGATGTGGGAACCTAAGCTGACACAAAGTTACTTTTGGAGCCTTAAATTGCTAGTCTGCAAAAGGGTGGGTACTGTTTATTCGTGCACCAATAGAAATTTTGGGTAGGGTCCATATTTTGCTGCTTCAGCATCCCATACCTCCAATCTACTCTCAAAAGAGCAGATTGGTGCCCCTTCTGAGTAGGCCACTCTCCTCACAGAAGTCACACCCACTGGCACCCCCTGCTACTTCACCCTTGCTCTGCGCTATGGGGAGACGCTGTTCATTCCACTATAAAACCCTGTTTGCAACAATCCTGTTACATTCTGTACTGTACAGTTAAGAAACACAATGCAAAAACTATAATTCAAGAATTTGCTATCTCCTGCACTGCCCATTGCATTACTTGTCTTTCCCGAACCAGATATTTTGGGTAGATGTATTAAGCCTTGGAGAGAGATAAAGTACAATCAGTTTCTGTCATTTTTCAAACACAGACTGTAAAGTGACAATTAGGAGCTGATTGGCAGTTAGTCAATCTCTCTCCACTTTATCTCTCACCAAGGCTTAGTACATCTCCCTATTTAACACCTACAATTGTTTGTTCTTGAAAAATGTTATTCTACTGCTTCTCAGCTTTATCAGTTCATATAATAAATACCCGCACTTCACTGCCCCCAATATAAAATTATTCTATTAACATACAAGGTCTTTAACAATGTTGCACCAACAAATATCTCTTCCTTTGTATCAACTCCCAACTCAACCTATCTGCTGTTTCCAAAATCTGTGCCACTCATCCACCCTCATAGCCTGCTTCCATTCCAGGTTACAGGACATTTGTGGCATCCTCCCCTCATACAACAATACTCTAGCTTCCAACTTTTCCAAAGTGTTCCCTGAAAACTCACCCTTCAGACAACCTTATTACATTCCAGATTAACCCACTGAATCTCCCCAGGTTATTCTACATGAATTACATTTAATACCCTTCCATAATCAAACAATCTAACCGACATACCAATATTGCTGTGTTACTTGTTCATATACAGTATTGACCAACTCTGTAATGTGTAGAGGGTAGGTGAACAGGTCAAAAGTGCCCAGTCCAGGGTTAATCATGGAGACTCGGAAGTGTAAAGGGGGCATAACCGTACCACCACGGCATGCATTTTATACAAGAGCCCAGACAGAGCATGACCACACCCTCACACATAGCCACACCCACAGCCTACTGGGGCCTACACAATATCTTGGCAGGCCCTAGACACACTATGTCCTTTTTCTCATTGCAATACAGAAGAACTATGTGACACTTACCTTCAAGTATAAAAATTGTAGGGGGAGATGTATCAACCCATTTAAAGAGTGGAGGAGTGGACAAGTAGAGAAGTTACCAATCAGCTTCTACTTATCATTTTATAGAATGGACTTGATACATGCTAGCTAGAAGCTCATTTGGTTGCTATGGGCAACTTCTTTACTCTTTATACATCTCCCCTTAGTGTCCTATATATTGTAAGCGTAAAAGCAGGGCCCTCTTACCAGTTTGTATGTTTGTTAATATCCAGACTTTGTGATATTACTATGTTTGTTATCAATTGTGAAGAATATTACTCTGTTCTGTTGGTTACTGAAAGCAAAACCTGCATTATTATTGACATAACAAGCAAATTCAAAAAGGAGAATTTTTTTTGAACGACTGCTTGGCCTCCAGCAGGTGCTACAGCAACAAGGTTGAAATGCTTTTATGCAATTTGTTTTTTAATGAAAACTTTTTCTTTTTTTTGGCTTTTCACGTTCCGTGGAATAACAATGCAAGTCAGTGTTCCATGAAAGCAAAAGAAATGCTTAGTGTAGTCTTAGCAACAAATAAGCATAGCTTTAATACATGCAGACAATAACCAGTAATAAAATGTCAGCAAAGTAAATGGGAACTGATTATACTGCATTTGCAAATCGAATCCAGCGTTATTCCATCTCACAGGATGGCGAAGCAGCAGCTGTACCGGGCTTTGTGGAAAGAAAGTTATCTGCGAAGTTCAGCGTCTTGACCTTGAATGTATTTGCAAATAGTACGTTTTTCTTTGCAATAATAAAACAAGAAAAATCCAGTTTCTTAGCATAAACGTTCAGTCTTCCATGACTCATTATTTCACTTTCACCATTGGAAGTTACACTTTTATTCAGGATGCATGCATGAAAAATTCCACTGTCTTCCCTTCCATTTACTAGACATCCTATTTCATGCATGATAATATTCTATTAACTTTTGCAACTGCTGCCTGACATTGAGCATTATAGCTTTGCTTACTGTCCATTAACAGTCCTAAATCCTAGCCAATCAAAGATGGCTACAATAGATTCCCTTTAATTAGGTAAACTACAGCATGTTTCTCTTTTTTTTTTAAATTGACTATAGTGAACAATTTTATTGATAAAAAAAACTTTTAATATTTGATAATTATTGATGAGCATTTCTGCAAAAAAAAAATAATAAAAAAATTGTTAGTATGACAATCCAGGTAAACTCACAGGACAGAGATCTTATGCTAATAATGATTATACTAGAAAATTAGAAGTTTGTGTTCATCACCATTACTGGATTTTGTACTATAGTGTAAGTACAGCATGTCTGGTTTATTTGAACGATTTCTGTACTTAAACGCAGTTTTCCCGGGGACAGCAGTACTGCGCATGCGCGAGTCACCGGGAGAAATGGCCGCTGAGCAGCACTCAGGAGACAACGGACATGTAAGTACAAAGAGTATATGGGTACAGGGTATATATATATGTGTATATATATATATATTAGGGGTGAGCGGGTTCGGATTTCTGAAATCCGAACCCCCCCGAGCCCCCCCGATCCGAGTCCGATCCGAGTCAGGCTCGACTTTTCCCGCCTGACTCGGATCTGACATCGAGGCAAAACGTCATCATCCCGCCTTCCGAGTCTCGCGGGTTTTGGATCCTATATAAGGTACCCGCGTCGGCGCCATTTTCTCACTCGGCTGTGGACAGTGAAGAGGGAGGGTGGGAGTTAGTGCTGTGTAGTGTAGTGTAGTGTAGTGCTGCTGTTGTCCACTACTTCAAAGTCCATAGGGGCTGGCTGTGTTGTGCTGTGCTGCTGTTGTTAATAGGGGCTGTGTCCACTACTTCAAAGTCCATAGGGGCTGGCTGGACTGTGTTGTGCAGTCAGTTCTCCATAGGGGCTGTGTCCACTCCAAAGTCCTGTGCAGTGTCCCAGTCCTAAAGGGGTGCTGTAGTGTTGTCCAGGGGGTGCTCTGTCCATCAGGGGTGCTCCCCCCAAGTGCTAAAAAAATAATATATTTTCTGTGTTTGTGAATTGTGTGCGCAGTAGCCGCACGTGCATCAACAAAGTAGTGCCAAGCGTGCGCCTGTGTCATAAGTAAAGGGCCGGCTGGCTTGACCGTTAAAGGGTGCTGTAACCCCCGAAAGTACACTCCAGTCCAAACCAAAAAAAAATTATTTTCTGTGTTTGTGAATTGTGTGCGCAGTAGCCGCACGTGCATCAACAAAGTAGTGCCAAGCGTGCGCCTGTGTCATAAGTAAAGGGCCGGCTGGCTTGACCGTTAAGGGTGCTGTAACCCCCGAAAGTACACTCCAGTCCAAACCAAAAAAAAAATTATTTTCTGTGTTTGTGAATTGTGTGCGCAGTAGCCGCACGTGCATCAACAAAGTAGTGCCAAGCGTGCGCCTGTGTCATAAGTAAAGGGCCGGCTGGCTTGACCGTTAAGGGTGCTGTAACCCCCGAAAGTACACTCCAGTCCAAACCAAAAAAAAAATTATTTTCTGTGTTTAGCCGCACGTATATATCAAATCGATATAACATAAATGGAGGACCAAACTTTCTCCGATAAAAATAAAATAGAGAAAGATCAAGAACCACTTCCTCCTAGTGCTGAAGCTGCTGCCACTAGTCATGACATAGACGATAACATGCCATCAACGTCGTCTGCCAAGGCCGATGCCCAATGTCATAGTAGAGGGCACATACAATCCCAAATGGCAAAGTTCAGGAAAATGACCTTGAAAAAGACATTTAAATCAGCTGAAGAGAAACGTAAACTTGCCAATATGCCATTTACGACACGGAGTGGCAAGGAACGGCTAAGGTCGATCCCTAGTATGTTCATGACTAGTGGTTCAGCTTCACATGACGATGGAAGCACTCCTCCCACTAAAAAAATCAAAAGAGTTAAGCTGGCAAAAGCACAGCGAAGAACTGTGCTTTCTAAGAAGATATCACAAATCCCCAAGGAGAGTCCAAGTGTGGTGGTGGTTGCGATGCCTGACCTTCCCAGCACTGGACGGGAAGAGGTGGCTCTTTCCACCATTTGCACGCCCCCTGCAAGTGCTGAAAGGAGCACCCACAGTCCACTTGCTGATATGCAAATTGAAGATGTCACTGTTGAAGTACAACAGGATGAGGATACTGGTGTAGCTGGCGCTGAGGAGGAAGTTGGCGAGGAGGATTCTGATGGTGATGTGGTTTGTTTAAATCAGGCTCCGGGGGAGACAGTTGTTGTCCGTGGGATGAAAAAGCCCATCACGGTCATGCCTGGGCAGAAGACCAAACATTCCACCTCTTTGGTCTGGCAATATTTCTATCCAAATCCGGACAACAACTGTCTTGCCATATGTACCATATGTAAAGGTGAAATAAGTAGGGGTAGGGACGTCAACCACCTAGGAACATCCTCCCTTATACGGCACCTGCAGCGCGTTCATAAAAAGTTACTGTCAAGTTCAGAAACTTTGGCTCAGACCGTAAGCAGTCCAGGGACACCTAAATCCCGTTGTCCTGTTGTATCCAAGCGCCTGCAAACCACACCGTCAACTCCCTCCTCGTCAATTTCCTCCTTAGTCAGGATCGGAAGTAGTCCTGCAGGCCATATCACTGGCATGACTGACTCTCCTATCCGGGATTCCTCCGGAGGATCCTGCATTGCTACGCCTACTGCTGCCGCTGCTGCTGTTGCTGCTGCTGCTGGGAGTCGTTCATCATCCCAGAGAGGAAGTAGGAACACCACTACTTTTACTAAACAATTGACCCTCCAACAGTCCTTAGCGAGGAGGATGAAGTACGACAGCAGTCATCCTGAAGCAAAACGTATAACTGAGGCCTTGACTGCTATGTTGGTGTTAGACGTGCGTCCGGTATCCGCCATTAGTGCAGTGGGATTTAGACAATTGATGGAGGTAGTGTGTCCCCGGTTCCAAATCCCGTCTAGATTCCACTTCACTAGGCAGGCGATACCGAGACTGTACAGAAACGTCAGAAAAAGTGTCCTCAGTGTCCTGAAAAATGCCGTTGTACACAATGTCCACTTAACCACGGACATGTGGACAAGTGGAACAGGGCAGACTAAGGACTATATGACTGTGACAGCCCACTGGGTAGATGTATCACCTTACGCAGCAACAGCAGCAGCGTCACCAGTAGCAGCATCTCAGAAACGCCAGCTCGTTACAAGGCAGGCTACGCTGTGTATCACCGGTTTCAGTAAGAGGCACACCGCCGACAACCTCTTAGAGAAACTGAGGGAAATCATCGCCCAGTGGCTTACCCCACTTAGACTCTCCTGGGGATTTGTGATATCTGACAACGCCACCAATATTGTGCGGGCATTACATCTGGGCAAATTCCAGCACGTCCCATGTTTTGCTCACACAATAAACTTGGTGGTGCAGAATTTTCTGAAAAGCGACAGGGGCGTGCAGGAGACGCTTTGGGTGGCCCGAAAAATTTCTGGCCACTTTCGCCATTCAGCGACTGCGTGCCGAAGACTGGAGCGCCAGCAAACACTCTTGAACCTGCCCCGCCATCACCTGAAGCAAGAGGTTGTGACGCGGTGGAACTCAACCCTCTATATGCTTCAGAGGATGGAGGAGCAGCAAAAGGCCATACAAGCCTATACATCCACCTATGACATAGGCAAAGGAGGGGGTATGCACCTGACTCAAGCGCAGTGGAGAATGATTTCCGTGTTGTGCAAGGTTCTTCAGCCCTTCGAACTTGCCACACGTGAAGTCAGTTCAGACACTGCCAGCTTGAGTCAGGTCATTCCCCTCATCAGGCTTTTGCAGAAGCAGCTGGAGAAAGTGAAGGAGGAGCTAAGACGGAGCGATTCCGCTCGGCATGTGGGACTTGTGGATGAAGCCCTTCATTCGCTTTGCCAGGATTCCAGGGTGGTCAATCTGTTGAAATCAGACCACTACATTTTGGCCACCGTGCTCGATCCTAGGTTTAAAGCCTATGTGGTGTCTCTCTTTCCGGCCGACACAAGCCTGCAGAGGTGCAAAGACCTGCTGGTGAACACACTGTCAGCTGAAGCGGAACGTGACACGTCAACGGCTCCTTCTTCATTTTCTCCAGCAACTGGGGCTGCCAGGAAAAAACTTAGGTATCCTAAGCAACCCGCTGGCGGTGATGCAGGGCAGGCAGGACCAAGTTTGGACATCTGGTCCGGACTGAAGGACCTGGCAACAATTTCTGACATGTCTACTGTCACTGCATATGATACTGTCACCATTGACAGAATGGTGGAGGATTACATCGGTGACAGCATCCAAGTAGGCATGTCAGACAGTCCATACCTGTACTGGCAGGAAAAAGAGGCAATTTGGAGGCCCCTGTACAAACTGGCTCTATTTTACCTGAGTTGCCCCCCCTCCAGTGTGTACTCCGAAAGAGTGTTTAGTGCAGCCGGGAACCTTGTCAGCGAAAGGCGTAGGAGGTTGCTTCCACAGAATGTGGAGAAGATGATGTTCATCAAAATGAATTATCAGCTCTTCCAGGGAGACCAGCCTCCAGAACGTACAGAGGGACCTGTGGTGGTGGATTCAAGTGGGGACGAGTTAATACTTTGTGAGGATGAGGATGTACACACTGAAGAGGGTGAGGAATCGGTGGATGAGGAGGATGAGGATGACATCTTGCCTCCGTAGAGCCAGTTTGTGCAGGGACACATTAATTGCCAGCTTGTTTTGTGGGGGCCCAAACGAACCAATCATTTCAGCCACAGTTGTGTGGCAGACCCTGGCGCTGAAATGATTGATTTGTTAAAGTGTGCATGTCCTGTTTATACAACATAAGGGTGGGTGGGAGGGCCCAAGGACAATTCCATCTTGCACCTCTTTTTTTCTTTGCATTATGTACAGTTTGGGGCCTAGTTTTTCTAACTGCCATCCTGTCTGCCACTGCAGTGTCACTCCTAGATGGGTCACGTGTTTGTGCCGCCCACTCGTGTCGCTTAGCATAGTCATCCAGCTACCTCGGTGCAACCTTTTGGACATAAAAACACTATTGTGAGGTGTGAGGTGTTCAGAATAGACTGGAAATGAGTGGAAATTAAGGTTATTGAGGTTAATAATAGCATAGGAGCAGAAAAACCTACAAATTCTGTGATTTTAGCTGTTTTTATGCTTTTTTTCAAAAAAATACAGATCCAAAACACAAAACCCAGAACCCAAAACACGGAAGGGTGGTTTTGGCAAAACCAATCCAGATCCAAAACACGAAGAAAGATCCAGATCCAAAACCAAAACACAAAACACGAAAAGTGGCCGGTGCACACCCCTAATATATATATATATATATATATATATAAAATGCTCCACAAATGGAACTCCGTATACAAAGAACAGTTCTGGCCCGGTTGCCCAATATCATGGATAGTTCAAAGCAGCTCTCACAGGACTGTTAATTAATGAAGATAGAACGTTCTATCTATCATATATATTATAATTTAATAACTAAATTGTACCTTAGCGATGAGTCCAGATATATCATTTTAGAAAACGCAGTGGAACTTTAACAAAAAAAAATGAAATATGTAAAATACAGTGAAGAATTTTGTCCCCTGTAAGACACTAGTTTACAGATGACAACTCCAAGCTCTTATTTAATTAAGAAAGATTCTTGAAATGAAGGAGGGGATGGTAAGTGGCTAGCAGATGTGAGAAGCCTTTTTGGCCTGCAGCAGAATATCACTCGCATTAAGGAAGTGCAAATGATTTGTAGAAATGCATAATTAAATCTCTTAGTGTGAAATATAGCATTCACCCCTTCAGCACTGAAATAGCAAGCAATACAATAATATACCATTAGCTCTGCTGCCTCTGGGGAATTAAGTGTTTGAAAATAAACTGCATTCTACTAAAATGCTAAAGATTATGTTAGCATTCAGCCAACAGCTATATTTAATGCAGAAAATACAAATATTACAGATTGAAAGAAATGAAGGCAATAAATCAGGTGCATTAGATTTAATTTTCCCTTCTTTTATATTAAATTTATTTTTTTTTAGTATTGAACCACTATCCTAAGATATATGTTTCATGATTGGATTGCCTCACCAGTGATTTCCGTGATATATAGCTGACATGACACCATTGCACTAAGAACCACCTCGAAAAAAATGCAACAGTTTTAAAAGACATATGGCACAGCGCTACAAACAGCAGCCAGCTGAATTTTATTATCCACTCAGCCCCATAACTTCTCTATACAAAATTACATTTTCCTACCAAATATCTAGTAAAGAATAACTTAGTCACTAAGCATTTGCCATTTGTATCAATAACAGGATTTATTTAACTCATGGAATGTCCTCTGTGGATATCTGGCAATGCCTGAACGGAGTCAGCTTATTTTGCTGAAAGCGCGGATTCTCATCATATCCAATAGTTAAATAAATACTATTGCAAAACATAGATGGTGCCTTATTTAAACGGGGCTTCCGATTACTGTAAAGGTTGCCAAATTTTGATGCAAATGTTGTCATTGGTGATGGAAATTTGCCAAATGCTGTGATCGGTCAAAACTGGTCACACTCCAAACTGCTTTTGCAGACTGCGCTGTAATGTTTATGGATCTGTACATGGATTAGCGCATACACTCCAGCAATAACAGTTTTTATGGACTGTCCTGATTTTGGGAGGTCTTGGAGGGGTTTAATGATATAGAGGAATAGTATTGGTAAATTTAGATGTTTCTTTTGGGCCTAATTATTATCACATTTGCAGTGCGCTCTGGGCACGATGGTAGCACCCATGATCGCATCGCAGAATGCGAACATAGCGCCCGAATGTATCAAATTGCACCCCTGGGTACTGGAACTCTGACATGTGCCCGTCCCTGCATTGTGCTTTGAGTGAAATGACCGGATCAGCGGTCTCGTCACACCTGTGCTGGGGATCCTGCCCATGCGCTGCCTAGACCACACATGCGTGGTGGCCTTCTCCCGGTAACTTCTGCGATGTGTAGCCCATAAGCTACAGTGGCTTACAGCATCTCCAGATGGAGTAAGCTGCGGAGGCCAAGTACCGGAATGTGTTTTGGTAAATCGGACAGCATTGCTTCCCCCGTAGAAATCTATGGTGGTTGCGGCTGTTGGTGGGAAATGGAGGAACCAATATCTGCTGCGATCCCTCCATAATACATACAGTGGATACTAAATATTTTTGAGTGTTACGGGTGTTTTCAGGGAATATGCCACAAATATTTAATGATAAATAGACCCCATTGTGACTTGGGGAGTGGTTTAAGAAGATCAGGATGTGACCAAGTGTGTTTGGATTTTTGTCCCAGGCGCCGGGAAGGCATAGAGGTTTGAAAGTAGGAACATTCTGCACGGGATACTGGGTAGACTTAAGCGAACATGCAATAGTCTGCAGGAGCAACGTTTCCAATTTTTACAACTGTTTATTTATTGACTTTGCAGACCCTCTAACATGACCCTTTCCCAGGGGCATTTCTAGAGAGGAGGGGGCCCGTGTGCAGTCTCCGACACGAGCCCCCTCCTCTCCGCCTGGCGACAGGCAGCGCACTGAGCTGTGCACGGCCAGCGCTGGAGTTATAGACTCTGGGCACTAGAGTGTGCCCAGAGTCTATAATGTATGCACAGGTCACCGGGAAAATGCCTGCCGCGGCCATTTTCCCTGTCCTGCACATGTGCAAATGATGGGAAAATGACCGCCACGCCGACGTGGGACTCCAGAGAGGTAATTAATATTATGGGTGCAGGGTGTGCGGTGCAGGGCCCCCCTGGACCCAGAGGCCCATGTTCCCAGCACACCCTGCACCCATTATAGATATGCCTCTGTCCTCTCCCCCTGGTATGGAATGCTCTGCTCCTGGACTTGTAGCTGCCTAAGATTAGTCCATCATACAGGCCAATACAAATGGTGATAAAAAAAAAGAAAATAACACCAAAGCGTAAAAAGTTACAAGAAGTCCAAAACAATTAGAATGGACAATAAATCTGACCCATATCCAAGACCAATAATTGAAGAAAAAAATATATAAGATGAAGAAAACTCGTCGAATGTCTAACAGTTCCAATTCCTTTGTAGCAGGGGGTGATATTCTGCAAGGCAGTACGAGCAGAGGGTGGCTATGGACTGAGGACAACTGTATGCAGATTCTGGAGGATTACAGATTCCTGCTCCCAGGAAGTGTTGATTTCCATTATGTGCATTTAGGTGTAACATCAGTACACCAACTCCATCTGGTACGCCTTGATTTTTTATTACATATCCGGAGTTTTTATTGTATTTATATTGTTAGAACGTCTTTTGAATTAAAACTGTAATACAGGTGGCCTTTTCTTGTCTCTTTTATATATGAATATGGGCTGTAAGAGACTTTGAAAATCCACCCGACTACAGCGTTGTTGAAGCTCGATAGAAGATACTCCAGTTTCAATTCTCTCCCCCCCTGCTACAAAGGAATTGGAACTGTTAGACATTCGACGAGTTTTCTTCATCTTATATATTTTTTTCTTCAATTATTGGTCTTGGATATGGGTCAGATTTATTGTCCATTCTAATTGTTTTGGACTTCTTGTAATTTTTTGCGCTTTGGTGTTATTTTTTTTTTATTGTCTTGTTCATTGAAGGTATTTCAGGGATTACCTTATTAAACCTACAGCAGCATTTGTGTGAAGCGCAGGTTCCTATATATTTTTTATATACAATACAAATGGTGCACTGGTTTATCCTCAAAACATCTCATCTACACTGTTATTAGTTTCTACATAGATATTAAACCACAATTAAATCACTGCTGTATGATTAGGGAAACATATAGAATAATTAAATGAATGCCGGCAATTATAAACTATTATGACTACCACAAGCATCAATTTAGTCTTCTTTTCATTTAAGCCTTAATTCTGATTGTAGCGTGCACGCCTTATGGCCCAGAGCTGGGTTACAGTGGTCAATATCTTCATTAATTGAACACGTTATTGTTAAATAAACAGCTTTATTTGATGATTTTGTTTTATACATATTACACTCAATTATTTCATCCTTTGTAAAGAGCAATGCATTTTCACAAAACGAAATATGTTATTTTCTGTGTATT
Source organism: Taudactylus pleione (assembly GCA_031769625.1). NCBI lineage: Eukaryota > Metazoa > Chordata > Amphibia > Anura > Myobatrachidae > Taudactylus > Taudactylus pleione. The sequence continues at coordinate 974,373 of JAUIMM010000205.1, forward strand.
TGCCTTAGGGGTTATCGACTGGGTATTCACTCAGCAGCACTGATGGGATTTACAGCTACAGGGAGATTTTGTGATATTTCATATAATGGCTTAAAACACATTGTGCTTACCACTTGGAAAATCACAATTAGCGTATTGAAAAACTATAATGCCTGGGTGAAGAACAGTACGATATTGTATGTACAAGAGGGTGAACTGATGTGGAAAAAGAAAGAGTAATGTTGCTTATATACTTATTGTACCATTTCCAGTAGTTCCAATTACTAACACTGATTAGCAAACCTTAGACTTCAAATGAAAAAGTAATTTAATTGTAGAAGAATTTAGGCCCAGATTTATGAATGAGTGATATTATTGTTATCACTGGTTGCTAATCTTAAATGGTGCTCCAACCAATCAGCTCTTGTCATATGCTTGAAAAATGACAGTTAGGAGCTGATTAGTTGGAGCACCAATTTATTTCAGAAATATTTTTTTTTCCATTATTGTGCACAGTAGTTTGTGTAGTTATTAGAGATGAGCGGTTCGGTTCTGCTGAAAACTAAACACACTCGAACTTTGCAGTTTCGAGTCAAACCGAGTCCCAGCTCAGGTCACTCTGAGGGTTTCAAGTGGAACAGAGTCCCGGCTCTGGTCTTCCCGCAAGTCGGTTCTCGGTTCTAAAAACCTATTCTCGCATGATTTTGATTGCATGTAATTCCTTCTGTCATGTCTTCAGATGCCAAAATTGGTAAAATTTTACTGGAAATTAAAGTTAGTGATGTTTATAATACTATAGGACAAAAACAGGTCCATGTTACATGATTTTAGCTGTTTTTATCAATTTTGTAAAGAAATCCAAAACTAAACCCAAAACCAAACTAAAACACTTTGGGGTGATTTTTTCCCAAGACCAAAACACAACAATGACTTAGGTTTAGGCACTTCCTGAGGGGACTTAGGGTTAGGCACTCCCCAAGGAGGGTTAGGTTTAGGGGAGGGGGAGAGGGGGGGGTTAGCGTTAGGATTCTCCCCGGTAGGGTTAGGTTAAAGGTGCGGGAAGGTGGGGTTAGGATTAGGCCCCCCGGGGGGATTTAGGGTTAGGCACCACTCCGGGTTTTAGGGTTAGGCTACACCAAGGGACGGTTAGGGTCGGGGGGGGAGAGGGGAGGGTTAACATACTTACCTTCCCTTGATGGGATCTCCTCCTGCCGGGCTTCAGCGGTCGGGATTTGAACCCCATTTCAATCCCATTCCGATAAATGATAGCTAAAAGCTGATTGGTTGCTATAGGTAACTTCTTTGTCCTCATTAGAAGGTTTGATAGATCTTGCCCTATATGAGCGACAGCTTAGAAGTCTGTATATTGTGTGTTACTTACATGTCTTGGTGTAGAAAATATTTATTGTACAGTATGTACTCTCGCTGCAGCATGCTGTGTTACATGTCATTTAAAGAAAGCAACAAAGTCATTTTCTATGGTTACTATATATTTTTTTTATATGTTTATGCTTAGTTTATTATGATGGTGTGAATATATTTTGGGAATGATTGACTATATTAGGGATTAGTGAAACCCCACATTCAGCAGCGGGGAACCCAGGCAGATACCTAGGGCTGCAGGACTGGACTTATCGTATAGTTGCTGTTTCTGATCTCCCTATTTATTAACCCTCTGGTGTCTCTATTGCAGCAATATTGTATTCAAAATGCCAGTTCTACACCCATTACAAGTAAGCCTAGTGTACAATAAATGGACATAATCGCCCATCACGTTTAGAAAAAATATTGACAAAATATTTTTCGGATCTTGAACCATTAATCTGTAATCCCACAAAAGAAAAAGAAAAAAATTCTCTTGTCACATGCCCTGGAAATAAATTCTCTACCTGTCGGAGTTTGACTTGAATTTGAGTAAACACTGTTCTGAGATATCGATGAATAGGAATGGGAGATACATGCCCGCCTTAGGAGAAGTGCTTGTACACAGCCTGTGCTTGTAATTGCCATGCTGAGCATCCGTTATCTCCAGTGTGACAGTTTGTCTGCAATCATATCTACATCACCAAGATAAAGGGCGAGCAAGTGCATTGTATGAGGCACAAGTGATTAATCTGAATGTATGGTTCACAGCTCAGCAATCAGCATGGGGCCCGAGAATGATGATTGATTGCTATAGGAGTTTACACAGTGACACTGAAAGGGTGATTCTGGAGAACAAGGAACCTTGACCACCAAACATCTGTTCTGAACAGGTGTGGGGACATGTCTCCTCTTTCTTCATAGTGATAGATATAACGATGGCTGTAGTGCAAAAGGACAAGAGTCAAAATCAGGCTCCCAATGGACATGTAGAATGAGGACACCAATAAAACCAGTGCAGGTCATTGCAGGTATATATTTATCTACTCCATAGCTCAGTGATTCCCAACCTCAGTCCTCAAGGCACACTAACAGTCCTGGTTTTAGTGATATCCATGATTGTGTACAGATGGTTTAATCAAAATAACTGAGGCACTAATTAAGTCACCTGTGCTCAAGTATGGCTATCCCTAAAACCTGGACTGTTAGTGTGCCTTGAGGACCGTGGTTGGGAACCCCTGCCATAGCTGAACACTGGGAGCAAGAGTATCTTCTAATCGAACATTTTAGCATTCAAATATCAGTAAAGTAAATGACCGGTCAGTAGCTACAGTAGCAATCTTAACTCGACTACAAGATCTTGTTGAGATTTAGGGACATTTATGAAAAAAATGACAGTGCATGAAAACACTTCATAGAAGTGATGGCAATGCTGGACAGAAAATGAAGCGCAGTAGCATTTGACAACCAGTTCTCGCACTTGCCGTGGGGGTGAGTGTATCAGCAGAGGCTGCTGTGGCCTTAGAGATGCTATTGCACCTTTTTACAGTACATTGATAAATAACACTAAGGAGGAGATGTACAGTATCTAATCTTCTAAAGAGGACAGATAGAGTAGTTGCCGACCAATCAGATTATAGATATTGTTTAATAGCATGTACTAGCTAAATGACCGATAGAAGCGATTGGTTGCTTCTTCTCCAATTGTACTCTTTAGACAGTTTGATACATTTCCCCTTAAGAGTCGAACCAAATAGCTGCGAGGCCCCGGTAGTAGAATCACAAGCTCTGTTTACGCATCATAATCTTGGCTAAAGTTTTGGAAATGAGCAATGCTTTAATTACAGTCATTACAACTGTGCGACCCAGCGACAATGTAATGTAAAGATACATCGCTCGCACCATACGCACTGCACTATCCAGGGTTCAATGGCTCGATGTATCGTTACAGGCTGCATGTAACTGTCCCCCGTCGTCCCTTCTGCCATGCAGAACAGCAGATGGGACGTTGCAATGAACAATGGCCAGAAACAAAAGATCGGGCGTATGCACTACCGCATAGCACAGGTTCCCAAACTCGGTTCTCAGGATTCCAAACAGTGCATGTTTTCCAGGTCTCCTCACAGTATCACAAGGGAATTGGCTTCACCTGTGGATCTTTTAAAATGTGTCAGTGAGTAATAACTGCACCTGTGCACCTGTTGGGTGACCTGGAAAATGTGAACTGAGTGGGGTTCTGAGGACCGAGATAAGGAGCCTATCCATTAGCAGATCTTTCTGTAAGATGAAAGACAAAAGATTTATCCCTTGAAAATTCCTGGGGCTGCTGTGACAGATATCTGTCATGTACATGACAGAATTTTGCAAACAACGAATGATATTGCATGACATCATTCTGGGAGTGGATTTTTTTTAATGTTTCTATTCATTTTCATTCAAAAAATCGTTCGTCCGTTGTTCGTTGTTTACCGCGACAGATATTTCTAATATCTGTCAGCGATAAACGATAATTGACCAACATGTTGGAGAGACAAAAGACCAAATTTGGCGGCTGCGGGAGTGCGCATTTTTATCCTTCAGAGCCTATCCATTAGCAGGTAAATTGCACGACTGAACGATAAATCGTTCATCATTCAAATTTATCTGCTAATGGATAGGCCCCTTTAGTTTGAGAACCACTGCACTATGCGATGTGTACAATATATCGTTCCTATCCACGTTGGAATGATAGATTGTACGATACATCGTATAGTGTGTATCCAGCTTTAGTTGTTGCAAACAGACCTATAGATTGACACATATGGATTTGTTCTTGTGATTATGACTCACTAGAAAGGCGTAGGAACAATGTGATGCAAATCGGTGCCATTGAACATAGCAATAAAAGTGTTTTATTTTGTTTCATGAAAAACATTTTTAATCATGTTTCAAAAGCAGTCAGTGTCATTGCTACAGGGGTGCCGTGGGTGCGGTCTGCACCAGATGTCCCCCTTCAAAGGGGTGACAGCAAAATGGAGGCTCCTCCGCGGTGATCTGGAGCCGGGTGCTGCACTGTGACAGTAATGTGCAGCGCCAGGAGGAGTGCGGGGCGAGTCTCTGTTATTGGAAGTTATTGAAAATTATAAACAATACAGAAGTGACCACTTGTCAGGACTGTACTTACCATACAGAACCTTGGGCCTGATTCAGACCCACTCGCAAGCAGCTGTCCGCTCGCAAGTGGGTCGATGGTGTGCACTGCGCATGCGCACGACGGAGGAACGTGCGCATGCGCCAGACGCGACGAGCGAAGGACTTTCCTTCGCTCGTTGTGTCTGATCAAAGGGGGCGTGCTGTCGATGTTGATTGACAGCATGCCCCCTTTGGTGGGCGTGCAAGGGAACGCCTACCGTCAGAAGCCGGCCCACTGACATCACTAGTGATGTCAGTGGGAGTGATTTTGGCTCTGATAGAGCCAAAATCACTCCGGGCCTTGCGGTTGAGAAACTCAACCGCAGGCTCCGGCTCGCAGTGGCGATGGTCGCGATGGTCAAGACCATCGCGGCCATCAACCTGCACGCTCGTATAGGCTGTGGGTGGTGACCCACAGCTATACGAGCGTCCAGGAGGACGCTCCATAATTAAGGAGGACGGCCCTCATTCAGAGCGAGCGCTCTGCTCAGAGCGTACGGCTCTGAATGAGGGCCTTTGTTGGAAAGGTCAGTATGGACTTTATATTGATTTTTTTAATTTTCTTTTTATCTTTGTTTTCTTTCAAATAGTTTCTATCCTAGTAAAATGAATGGCGGGATGGGTATTGAACAATTATGAATGTGCACAATAACTCGTTTAGGGCATATTCACTATGTATGCAAGCTTGTTAACGAATAAGTTAATATATATATATATATATATATATATATATATGTGTGTATTTCATGATGCACTGGTGGAGCATGCCTTTATGAAATGTAAGAGAGAAAATGTAACAATCCTAGTTATTATACTTAATGTTTCTCTTTCAATGACAACCTGGTATACAAGAAAGACTGTGTATAAGAATAATTCCTTATTTTGACTTGAGAACTCTAAAGAAAAGTCTATAATGAACAAAGGGTGTTAAACCTTGTAAATCTTTTCCATATATCAAAGGTCAAGTATTGTCTGTATAACACTTGAGTAGCCATGAAAAATGACAGTTTGTCTCCTCTATACTCGGCAGACCCTGCAGGTGATATACATTCATTATGGTTGCAGCCTGTCAACGCATTGCCATACTCTAATTACATGTCTGCAAGAAGGAACTTAGACTTTCTACAACATTAATTATTGCTAATTACCGGAGTTCTACCATATTTCCTTCGGTTTTCCAACTCAGATGACTTGAAGTCTACAGTATGTGATGACGTGCACATATACAAATGTAGAGATGTAAAGGGAACAGGGACCTTCCAATAGCCAATAATTACACTAGAGATGAGCGCGAACCCCCGTGATTTGGTTTTGGCAAAATCACCCCCTAAATGTTATAGTTTTGGTTTTGGCAAAATCACTGGCCCTCATTCAGAGCCGTACTCTCTGAGCAGAGCGCACGCTCTGAATGAGGGCCGGGCTCCATTTTCATGGAGCGTCCTCCTGGACGCTCGTATAGCTGTGGGTCACCACCCACAGGCTATACGAGCGTGCTTTGTGATGGCCGCGATGGTCGAGACCATCGTGACCATCGAAATTGCGAGCCGGAGCCTGCGGTTGAGGTTTTCAACCGCAAGCTCCGGAGTGATTTTGGCTCTATCAGAGCCAAAATCACTCCCACTGACATCACTAGTGATGTCAGTGGGCCGGCTTCTGACGGGAGGCGTTCCCGTGGGAACGCCCCCGTCAGGGAGGCACGCCCCCGGCACGCCCACCAAAGGGGGCGTGCTGTCAATCAACATTGACAGCACGCCCCCTTTGATCGGACACAACGAGCGAAAGACTTTCCTTCGCTCGTCGCGTCTGGCGCATGCGCACGACGGAGCTCCCTCCGTCGTGCGCATGCTCAGTGCATAACATCGACCCACTTGCGAGTGGACAGCCGCTCGCGAGTGGGTCTGAATCAGGGCCACTGTCAAGTGTTTTGGTTTGGTTTCGGTTTCGGATTTCTTTAAATCATTTATAAAAACAGCTTCAGGGGTCTTTTCAGCATTGATTTTTTAACATAAAAAATACAGAAACCATGATTTCCGTATTTTTTATGTAACTCTCCTATTCAGCAATGGGAAAATGGAGAAGATAACGCAAATATCTTCTCCACTGATTCCCATCTCGCTGAGTACCGCACTGTAGGGATCAGCTACAGTGCTTTAACGCATTTTGCTATTCAGCAAAGCAAAAAGTATTAAATCACTCGATAAATATTTCCTTTATATAACGTTATTTAAGAATACGAAGAAAATACTTAAAGATCCCAAAAACTGCAGGGACAGAGGGAAATTTTCCCATGTCCCTGCAGCATTTTGTAAGCCCGCTCAGTCTCCGTCTCTGCTTCCTGGTGATCGGCGGCAGGTAAGTCACTCTACAGCCTTTTAAACCTCCCGAAATTGATTGATATGTGGTGTGTACAGGCTTTATACTAGCTTGTATACATGTATATTTATGTGCGATTATATTTAACATTTATATATAAATGATAAATATAAAAGCAGAAAAATATACATGTATATAAGCTAGTATAAAACCTTTATGCACATATCAATCAGTTTCGGGAGGCTGGAGCTGTACTTACCGTGTTGGCGGTCACAGCAAGCAGGGATGGAGTCTGTTCCCGAGCGCATGACTGAGCATGCGCAGAGGAACAAACAGAAGGGATTATGGGCCTGATTCAGAGCCGGACGCTCGCTCTGAATCAGTGCCCTCCTCCATGAAAATGGAGCGTCCTCCTGGACGCTCGTATAGCTGTGGGTGACCACCCACAGCTAGAGCGAGCGTCCATGATGATGGTCGCGATGGTCAAGACCATCGCGACCATCGGGCTTGCGACGGAGACCCTGCTGTAGGGTCTCGCTGCCGCAAGCCCTGGAGTGATTTTGGCTCTATCAGAGCCAATATCACTCCCACTGACATCACTAGTGATGTCAGTGGGGCCGGCTTCAGACGGTAGGCGTTCCCATGGGAACGCCTCAGTCTGGCCGCCACGCCCCCGGCACGCCCACCAAAGGGGGCATGCTGTCAATCAACATCGACAGCACACCCCCTTTGGTGCGAGACCCGGAGCGACAGCTTGGCTTTCGCAGTCCAGGTCAAGCGCATGCGCACGACGGAGCTCCCTCCGTCGTGCGCATGCGCAGTGGGGCAACATCGACCCGTTTGCGAGCTTCCTTTGCTCGCGAACGGGTCTGAATGACCCCCTATTTTCAGAATCCCGATAACAATACCTTCTGTGACATCGCAGGGACGGCGTGTTACCGCAAACGCTGTCCCTGCTCAAAATATTGCTGCATAGCTTACATATTGTATCAGAATTGATAAAATCTCGTAACGATGTTGCCCGATAATATTCTGGGCAACATCGGCACTGTTGCTGAATAGAACCCACAATCATGTAACTTGGCCCTGTTTTTGTTTCTATAGCATTATTAACATCAATAACATTAATTTCCAGCCATTTCCAGTCAGTTTTGACAGATTTTGGCACCTGAAATCACGAGGGAGGGACTTAAATACTGTACAATGCACAATACGCCAGATCCGGTTTTTAGATCCAAGATCCAACTTGCGGGAAGACCCAAGCAGGGACTCGGCTTTAACTCGAAATGTCCATAGCAGGCTGTTTTTTTTCCGCCAATAGTGCCTTTCACATTCAACGGCTTTGAGACGTTTTTAATGTTGTGTTTTTTTTCTTACTGTATTGGGCACACACAGCAGCTGTACAAGCTGAGAAAAGCCGGCGTGTGTGAAAGAAAACATTGTAACATATACTTCACTGACTTGCCATGCCGTCTGAAAGGACCCATCCATTTCCATACTTAATTCAATGTTACACACGGCAAAAAAAATTACCTGTTTTTTTGCCGGCCAGTGAAAACCGGCGTGTGTGAAATAGCCCGAAAAGTGAGCCAAGCTGGGACTCAGTTCATCTAGAAACCCCATAGTTTGGGTGCGTTCGGTTTTCAGCAAAACTGAATCTGTCATCTCGATATTATACAGAGAGCTGTTTTTACCATAAAGGCTAGCTAAATACTATCCTAGATAACTACTGCTTGTGTAGGTCCATAGAAATGGATTATAGTGATTATTTTGATTTTATTCAATTTCTTTACAAATTATCAACTTTTACCAACCACCTGTTTTTCCCCAGATCAAGACATGAACATGCGAGAACTCCCCACCTGTCCTGGAGAGTCCCAGTTTGAGGGCTCTGTCCAACTGTCCTGATCTCGACTGCATTGTCCTGATTGGGCCAGAAGTTTGGGATGTATGTCCCATTCACCTCTGCTAGTGAACAGCATGTGTCTAGCAGTGAATAGGTGGTTAAAGGTGACTGTAAGGGGATAAAAGGCAGCCTATCACTTTTCAGCATTAAACATGCCCTCGCCAGAATGGCCACACCCCCACTAAGATGCATATGGCCACACCCCCACTAAGTTGCATATGACAACACCCCCACTAAGATGCATATGACCACACCCCCACTAAGATGCATATGACCACACCCTCACTAAGATGCATATGGCCACATCCCCACTAAGATGCATATGACAACTCCCTCACTAAGATGCATATGACCACACCCCCACTAAGATGCATATGACCACATCCCCACTAAGATGCATATGACCACACCCCCACTAAGATGCATATGACCACATCCCCACTAAGATGCATATGACAACACCCCCACTAAGATGCATATGACAACACCCCGACTAAGATGCATATGACCACACCCCCACTAAGATGCATATGACCACACCCCCACTAAGATGCATATGACCACATCCCCACTAAGATGCATATGACCACATCCCCACTAAGATGCATATGACCACATCCCCACTAAGATGCATATGACAACTCCCTCACTAAGATGCATATGACCACACCCCCACTAAGATGCATATGACCACATCCCCACTAAGATGCATATGACCACACCCCCACTAAGATGCATATGACCACATCCCCACTAAGATGCATATGACAACACCCCCACTAAGATGCATATGACAACACCCCCACTAAGATGCATATGACAACACCCCCACTAAGATGCATATGACCACACCCCCACTAAGATACATATGACCACACCCCCACTAAGATGCATATGACCACACCCCCACTAAGATGCATATGACAACAGCCCCACTAAGATGCATATGACAACACCCCCACTAAGATGCATATGACCACACCCCCACTAAGATGCATATGACCACATCCCCACTAAGATGCATATGACAACACCCCCACTAAGATGCATATGACTACACCCCCATTAAGATGCATATGACCACATCCCCACTAAGATGCATATGACAACACCCCCACTAAGATGCATATGACCACACCCCCACTAAGATGCATATGACAACACCCCCACTAAGATGCATATGACCACACCCCCACTAAGATGCATATGACCACATCCCCACTAAGATGCATATGACAACACCCCCACTAAGATGCATATGACCACACCCCCACTAAGATGCATATGACCACATCCCCACTAAGATGCATATGACCACATCCCCACTAAGATGTATATGACAACACCCCCACTAAGATGCATATGACAACACCCCCACTAAGATGCATACATACTCACAATTTTTGTAGGTGTGCATAATATGCATTTTTCAAATATTACCAGATTCTGAAGTCGGGAGAGTAGCCTGGGGTCCCTGATGATATAAATACCCTCCCAGGCCTTAGGAAATGCCCTTTAATAAGCTGAGTACACACTATATGATCCGTCATATGATATATCGTCCCATCGTGGATTCGGAACTATATATCGCATGGATTGCGCAGTGAGGAGCCTGATCCGTCGTTCGCGATGGTCGTTCTTCGTATCATCCCATCTGATGTTCTGCACAGCAGATGAGACAATGCAATGAATGAAGCCCTGATGCAACATGCAACATATAACAATATATCATGCTGTCATACACCGGATTGTACAGGGTCTATGGCATGGACGATGTATTATTACGCCGCGTTGTTCAGTCACTGGGTACCAGTGATGTGCGGTGAGGTACAGTAAATGGCTGGGCTGGCACTGGCTTGTATCATAGCCAGATTTACAGATACATATACTGTATGAACCCAAGGGTTCATGTGGGCATTATACAAAGGTGCAGCAGTATTTAGTGCTGGAAATTTGGTGTGTTTTGATCAGGGATATGCGGAGTAGGTAGATAGGGGAGGCAGTGCCTCACCTGCCATACACTTTTTACTCCAGAGTTTTGACTATAAAAATTATTGGAATAATACAAAGAAGATATTTATAATATTTTCTTTAAATGTTTCTTCTAATTTTTATGGTCAAAACTCTGGAGTGTACCTATGTATGACAGGAAAGGCTCTGCCTCACCTCAACGCATATCTCTGATGTTGTCTCAATAGATAGATGGATAGATAGATAGATAGATAGATAGATAGATGAGATAAATAGATATGAGATAGATGGATAGATAGATAGATAGATAGATAGATAGATAGATAGATAGATAGTTGGCATGAGATAGATAGATAGATAGATAGATAGATAGATAGATAGATAGATAGATAGATAGATAGATAGATAGATAGATAGTTAGATAGATAATGAGATAGATAGATAGATAGATAGATAGATAGATAGATGAGATAAATAGATATGAGGTAGATGGATAGATAGATAGATAGATAGATAGATAGATAGATAGATAGATAGATAGATAGTTGGCATGAGATAGATAGATAGATAGATAGATAGATAGTTGGCATGAGATAGATAGATAGATAGATAGATAGATAGATAGATAGATAGATAGATAGATAGATAGATAATGAGATAGATAGATAGATAGATGAGATAAATAGATATGAGGTAGATGGATAGATAGATAGACAGACAGACAGACAGACAGACAGACAGACAGACAGATAGATAGATAGATAGATAGATAGATAGATAGATAGATAGATAGATAGATAGATAGGTAGATAGTTAGATAGATAGATATGAGATAGATAGATAGAGAGATAGATATGAGATAGATAGAAATATATGAGATAGATAGATAGATAGATATGAGATAGATAGATAGATAGATAGATAGATAGATAGATAGATAGATAGATAGATAGATAGATAAGAGATAGATAGATAGATAGATAGATAGATAGATTACCCTGTTCATGAAAGCAAATGAAAATCTCAATGACAGAACAGTATTAATTCAGTATATAATGCATGCGACAATGGTCTATTTTATGCCATTTTGCTGCCATCAGAAGAGATTTGATGAGTGCTTCCAACCAACTCACTGAGCCACATCATATTGCTGCAAGCAGTCATGAAACAATATTGATTTTTGTTACCTTTCTCCAGCTGTATATTTCTTTTGAAACGTGACAAAAATTGGAAAGTTGAATTTACAAGTGTACCAATTATGGCAGCTGACCTATAGCTTTCAATCTTTTAATATCCCCCCCCCAAAAAAAGTAACCTGGTTAAAATATGGGTAAGTGGTCACAATGCCTGCTCAATGAAAGATCATATGAATGTAAAATATGAAGTATGTTTTAGTAGCAAGTAACAATGATTTAAGAATTGCTACAGATAAAACCTTCTATGTTACATGGAAATAGTGAATTACTAATTGTTGATATACTTTATTTTTTTATGAATAAAACATACAAAAGTTCTATTTACATTTAAATAATTTCTGTATTACTACCAGAAATACTATCAACAATATATCAAATGCTAAATATTACAATCTTAGTACAATACTATTACACACCACGATATAATGATGTTTATAAATAACAGTATTTAGAAATGTATTGTATATCACAATCATCTAGTAAACACCAATTTGTGAGTTGGAGTACATGTTGATCACGCCATATTAGTGCATGGCTGTGCCTCTTTGGGGACCCACCCCCTACCAGAGGCGGCTCCAGAGGTGGGGTTGCAGCACAGTCCAAAATTAAAACAGGGGAGCCACACCAACTGCCACTCCAACTGCTGCCAAACATCGCCTGCCGGGAGTCACTGACAGTTGGTGTGGCTCCCCTATTTGAATTTTGGACTGCATTATAGAGCGACAGTGAGTGCAGCATACTAGTAACAACACACTGACTGGATATAGGACCTGATTCAGACCCGCTCGTGAGCGCGTAGCGAGTCGATGTTTGGCCCCTGCACATGAGCCGCCTCCAGCGTACGCATGCGCGTGCCCCAGCCAGCGATGGCAGCTCTGTCTCTCCGGGGGTCGCTACAAAACGGGGCGGCTGTCGATGTTGATCAACAGCTCACCCCATTTTGTAGGCGGGGAGTGGGGATGGCTGCACAAATGGAGGCATTCCCGAAGGAACGCCTGCCGTTTGTGGGCGGCCCTAACTGACATCACTTGTGATGTCAGTAGTGGACTTCCTGCTCTATTATCGGCATTATGAGGAGACCCTAAGGTAGGGTCTCAGCACTTACAATGCCGATCATCGTGATAATCGCGACCATCACCAGGCCGCTCGCACTAGCTGTGGGTGGTCACCCACAGCTTTGCGAGCGGCCTGGAGGCCGAAACTAAAAAAAAAAAAAAACAGCGAGCTTTTTGCAACCATACACAAAATGTACCTCTCTGATAACCGCTGCAAAATGACTGGGACAATGGCCCTGGCACCATTTTCCCAGAGATGTGTACATTCGCAGTAGGATCTGGAACTGTGTCAGTGTCCGTTCAGTGCATGTTGCAGGGAGAGCTTAAGGGGGCCCACACAGACTGAACACGGCCTCTTCCTCTCTTGAGACTCCCCTAGCATAACTCCATAAACACAGGCTTTTATATCAGAGACGGACACCGAGAGCTGCCCCTGGCCCAGGCCCTGAGGGGGTGTGGCCAAATCCCACGCCCGTTCAAAAAAAGAAATGAAAGTGTTGTCCCAGAGCAACTTCACAGAAGGGCGCCGCGACGGCAACACAACGGCTCGCCAGCGCCCGCACAGGGGGACATTTGTCCTCATCTGGAGCACTGCACAAGGGACGTTTGTCTTTTTTAGCAGCTCACCCAGACTGTGCCGCCTCCAGGCCCCTCCAACAAGCCATGGTTGAGGTAATTAGTACCCGTGCCCCCTCTTGGCGCCCTGGTCAGAGATATACCAGTGCTCACTCAGTTACAGTGGTAACCTGTTTAATGTCGCTCCTGACATTTATTCAGGTGATATTCTAGATCTGCCAGATGATTAATAAAATCATGGTCTGCATATTATGCCCTATTCACCATGCAGAGTGCGGGCCTGACTCTGAGTTGGGTGTAAAGCAAACAAAAATCAACCCTAAGTTGACTTTGCACCGGGGCAAAACCATGTTACACTGCAGGTGGGGCCGATGTAAAATGTGCAGAGAGATTCAGATTTGGGAGTGGCATGTCCTAGCTCAAATTTGTATTGCAGTGTAAAAATAAATCTGCCCAGCATCTGTGGGCTACATTCAAAAGCAGCCAGTATTTACCCTGCATGCAAAAAATAATAAATTATGTATTTGCACCCCTTGCAGTGCAACAACACAGTTTGTCCAGGCACAGCATCACGCATCACGGCATAACAGAGCTCTCACCGGGCTGCGACTAGGCACGCCCGGCGTTCTCCCCATAGACGCGGACATGCGAGTCGCGCATCGCGGCATAGATGAGTGTGGCTACATCTGTACAGCTGTACCTTTGTATAATGTCCACATGAACCCCCGGGTTCATATATGTATCTGTAAATCTGGCACTGATACTAGCCAGTGCCTCCCAGCCATTTACCTCACCGCTTGTCACTGGTGCCTATATGTTCCTTTTTTGGCTGATTTATATGGTACGAGTCAATTCCTGTTATGACAAATTTCAATAAAGTGAACCCACAGCCAAGAGAGTTATTTTGAGAACTGGACCAATAGGAATGCATCCAGTCAGTCACTGTACTCTCCCTAGTATCTAGTGATTTCATATTCTTAATATTCATTCACAGTCACACAGTTGCTGCCTCCTTTGTGTATAAGTGACAGGTATACTTTAGTGTACATAAATGCTTCTTTTCTTTTTATCGCTAGAAATAACCCATGAAGCTGATATCTGAACACTGTGACCTATTTACATAAACCAGTATGCAGTCGGTAAGCTGGCGGACCTAATCCCGACAGACGGCTTCCCGACTGTCATATCCTGGCAAGGGTCTAAAGACAGGTGTCGATATGCCGACGCCTGTCATTAGACATACGCCAGGAGCCCGACGCCCGGCAACCCGATCGAAGTGATGCCGGGAACTAAGCGCGGATATCCGTGGGGGGGGAGGGTTAGGTTTAGGGTTCCCGGGGAGGACTTAGTGTTAAGCACCCCCCCGGGAGGTCAGGTTTAGGCTAGGGGAAGGGAAGTTAGGGTCAGGGACCCCCCCGGGGGACTTAGGTTTAGGCTGCGGGGAAGGGGGGGTTAGGTTTAGGCACTTAGAGGGGGGATTAGGGTTAGGCACCCCTAAGGGAGGGTTAGGGTTAGTGGGTAGAATTCGGTTATTTAATACTTACCTGAGGACGATCGGGATTTCCACTGCTGCCGGGATGCTAGTGTCGGGATTCCAACCGCCGGACATGCATCTAGCGGTAAATCATACCGGTTCTACATAAACCAGGGAAAGCCATAATAACCATTTATTTCAAATCAGTAACAGGCAACAAGCAGCGCTTGCACAATGCACCAACGTGTTTTAATGAGTACCAAAAAGCACAAATAGTGTTGAGCTATAGGCAGGAATTTCTCTATTATTCTCTGAACTAAAATACAATCTAGATATAATAAGGTGAGAATTAGTCACGATAATGATACTAAAAATGCAGACACATTTTCTGCTAAGTGCTACTAATAAGAAATTAGTAATTCATACTTAACCAAATGTATCAAAACGGTTCACACCTAATGTAAATATTCGGGTTATTTAAAATGACATATACAGAGGCAACTTTATATTAAATTATTATGTCATGTCTCCAGATAATACCGTGAATGCTAATTATTATGCTTCCAGTTACCTGTATCATTATATGTAATAAGCACAGTAGTATTAGTAACTTATAATTCAGAGCAATGGCAGAAGAAACACTAATATTATAATTTAAAAAATCATTTTCATGGGGAATAGCGCATTGAAGGGGCTATCCGCATTTGGACTATAAGGGTTTATTGGCTTGTTCGTGCTCTCCCGAAACTTTTGCTAAATACATTGTTTTTTTTTTCTTGCTTTTCCTGTGTCCTGTAGCCATGTCTTTAGATGATCGGGGAGAGCTTCTCAGTGTTTAGCACTGGTATATGACACAAAGCTGTACTGTTATATAATGGTCCTTATTCTGAGTCGGACGCACTGCTGACATCTGATGAAGCTGAGCGATTTTTTTCTACTGCGTATCAGTCTAATAAGTCGCACTGCGCACACACCCAGAGCCCATGCGCCCAGAGTCCCAGATGTGTTTGAGACAAATGGGGGCAAATTCAATTAGCCGCTGTGTTTACATCGTGGCTAAAGCTTGGGGTTTAAACCTTGGAGCTATTCAATTTTTAGGTAATTTCCCTGGGCGATAAACCTGCTGCTAATGTGTGTTAACCCATAGATCCATGTTGGCTGCATTAAGTGAATAGTTCAGGGCAGAGGAAACCCTGCGGCTAACTGAATCTGCCCCATGGTCTCAAAAATGTCTTGAAATTGTTTGGGCAGTGACTGGGGGGTGACAGGGAGATGGCAGAGAGGTGACTGGGCGGTGATTGGGAGGCAAAAGGGAGGTGACTGGGAAGTGACAGGGAGATGACAGGGAGATGGCAGGGAGGTGACTGGGAAGTGACAAGGAGGTGACTGGAAGGTGACTGGGAGGGGACAGGGAGATGGCAGGGAGGTGACTGGGAAGCGACAGGGAGGTGACTGTGAGGTGATAGGGAGGTGACTGGGAAGTGACAGAGAGATGGCAGGTAGGTGACTGGAAGGTCACTTGGAGGTGACAGGAAAATGGCAGGGAAGTCACTGGGAGATGACAGGGAAGCGACAGGGAGGTGACTGTGAGGTGACAGGGAGGTGACTGTGAGGTGACTGGGCGGTCACTGGGAGGTGAAAGGGAGAAGACAGGGTGATGGCAGGGAGGTGACTGGAAGGTCTCTGGGAGGTGACAGGGAGATGGCAGGGAAGTCACTGGGAGGTGACAGGGAAGCGACAGGGAGGTGACTGTGAGGCGACAGGGAGGTGACAGGGTGGTGACTGTGAGGTGACTGGGCGGTCACTGGGAGGTGACAGGGAGATGACAGGGAGATGGCAGGGAGGTGACTGTGAGGTGACAGGGAGGTGACTGTGAGGTGACTGGGCGGACACTGGGAGGTGACGGGGAGATGGCAGGGAGGTGACTGGGAAGCGACACGGAGGTGGCTGTGATGTGACAGGGAGGTAACAGGGAGGTGACTGGAGGGAGATGACAGGGAGGTGGCTATGCGGACACGCAGACATGGTCCTTTTTCTGGTCCCAATGCATCAAATGCACAAATAACTGAAGAGTTGTATTATAAATACAGTGTATAACCATAAAAAAATTAACAACTGTGTCTAGTAATAGTACTACAGTACATAGCTAAACTGTAAGGAAAGTAGGGAAACAAAGTCATGTGTTGTATAAGGAGGGTATGTATAAGCCAATAAGTGAAAGCTATCTCATTCCATAACATTGACATACGCACGTGTTTGGCACTCGCCCAAAATATATCAGTTTTTGCTGCAGAACTTGTGCCGCGTGCAACAGTGATTCGGCTGTAATTGGACCCGTGTCTGCAGCCAGGGGCTCAGAAAGTGTCATGGTGGACAGGTGCTTCCCAGATGGCTTTGCATGGTAATGTAAATAAAGTGGAACGTCACCTATGTTCAACGTGCCGAACTAAGTTAACGAATCCCTCATTTAACTGCAATGTGATCTCATGAATACATCAAACATTGGATGCAAACAGTAAAGACCACAAATAACCGTGATGGCAGCTACAAAGAAAGCATAGAAGCTAGTTTAGAACAATTATGCGCCCCCTCCTCTCCTCCCTACACCCTCAGTAGTGGCTAAAGCCTCTTCACAGAAGAATGAGCTTCAATAACCTTCGTAGAATATTACACGTGCTGTGTTCAGTACTCTCTACAAGACTTAGATTTCCTCATCAAAGAAGCTCTTCGCAGATCTGAAGTAGGTTAATTTAAAGTATGAAAGCCCCTGGACACGCAGAACTCATGAATGGACAACTTTTATTCTGCTCTACAAAAAGCTACTAATCGCAAATCAATACTCCATGTTTCATATACTGTACAAATAAATATACCATGATGATCTCAACACATATGGGGGTGGGGAGGATTTATCAAACCTTCTGAAGTGGACACATGCAAGTACCTGTACATTCCAGAATATGATAGCTAGAAGCTGATTGGTTGCTATGGGCATCATCTCCACCTCGTTAGAAGTGTGATGCATCTCGCCCTTTTAGAGAGTGATTTTTTTTACCTCCTCAGTTGACACATTTATGACATTTTGCTTAACTCTATTCCAATACAGTAATTGTTATTTGAAGCGGTGTAATCATTTCTGGGCTGAGCCCATGTGAGCGAGAGTAATGATTCTGTAAGAACTGGTGACATAACTGTGGTCTCAGCAGTTCCTTCTTTTCATTTTAAAGACAACCTATAAAAATTATTAATTCATAGTAGGGGTGAGCGGGTTCGGATTTCTGAAATCCGAACCCCCCCGAGCCCCCCCGATCCGAGTCCGATCCGAGTCAGGCTCGACTTTTCCCGCCTGACTCGGATCTGAAATCGAGGCAAAACGTCATCATCCCGCCTTCCGAGTCTCGCGGGTTTTGGATCCTATATAAGGTACCCGCGTCGGTGCCATTTTCTCACTCGGCTGTGGACAGTGAAGAGGGAGAGTGGGAGTTAGGGCTGTGTAGTGTAGTGTAGTGCTGCTGTTGTCCACTACTTCAAAGTCCATAGGGGCTGGCTGTGTTGTGCTGTGCTGCTGTTGTTAATAGGGGCTGTGTCCACTACTTCAAAGTCCATAGGGGCTGGCTGGACTGTGTTGTGCAGTCAGTTCTCCATAGGGGCTGTGTCCACTCCAAAGTCCTGTGCAGTGTCCCAGTCCTAAAGGAGTGCTGTAGTGTTGTCCAGGGGGTGCTCTGTCCATCAGGGGTGCTCCCCCCAAGTGCTAAAAAAATAATATATTTTCTGTGTTTGTGAATTGTGTGCGCAGTAGCCGCACGTGCATCAACAAAGTAGTGCCAAGCGTGCGCCTGTGTCATAAGTAAAGGGCCGGCTGGCTTGACCGTTAAAGGGTGCTGTAACCCCCGAAAGTACACTCCAGTCCAAACCAAAAAAAAATTATTTTCTGTGTTTGTGAATTGTGTGCGCAGTAGCCGCACGTGCATCAACAAAGTAGTGCCAAGCGTGCGCCTGTGTCATAAGTAAAGGGCCGGCTGGCTTGACCGTTAAGGGTGCTGTAACCCCCGAAAGTACACTCCAGTCCAAACCAAAAAAAAAATTATTTTCTGTGTTTGTGAATTGTGTGCGCAGTAGCCGCACGTGCATCAACAAAGTAGTGCCAAGCGTGCGCCTGTGTCATAAGTAAAGGGCCGGCTGGCTTGACCGTTAAGGGTGCTGTAACCCCCGAAAGTACACTCCAGTCCAAACCAAAAAAAAAATTATTTTCTGTGTTTGTGAATTGTGTGCGCAGTAGCCGCACGTGCATCAACAAAGTAGTGCCAAGCGTGCGCCTGTGTCATAAGTAAAGGGCCGGCTGGCTTGACCGTTAAGGGTGCTGTAACCCCCGAAAGTACACTCCAGTCCAAACCAAAAAAAAAATTATTTTCTGTGTTTGTGAATTGTGTGCGCAGTAGCCGCACGTGCATCAACAAAGTAGTGCCAAGCGTGCGCCTGTGTCATAAGTAAAGGGCCGGCTGGCTTGACCGTTAAAGGGTGCTGTAACCCCCAAAGTACACTCCAGTCCAAACCAAAAAAAAAATTATTTTCTGTGTTTGTGAATTGTGTGCGCAGTAGCCGCACGTGCATCAACAAAGTAGTGCCAAACGTGCGCCTGTGTCATAAGTAAAGGGCCGGCTGGCTTGACCGTTAAGGGTGCTGTAACCCCCGAAAGTACACTCCAGTCCAAACCAAAAAAAAAATTATTTTCTGTGTTTGTGAATTGTGTGCGCAGTAGCCGCACGTGCATCAACAAAGTAGTGCCAAGCGTGCGCCTGTGTCATAAGTAAAGGGCCGGCTGGCTTGACCGTTAAGGGTGCTGTAACCCCCGAAAGTACACTCCAGTCCAAACCAAAAAAAAAATTATTTTCTGTGTTTGTGAATTGTGTGCGCAGTAGCCGCACGTGCATCAACAAAGTAGTGCCAAGCGTGCGCCTGTGTCATAAGTAAAGGGCCGGCTGGCTTGACCGTTAAGGGTGCTGTAACCCCCGAAAATACACTCCAGTCCAAACCAAAAAAAAATTATTTTCTGTGTTTGTGAATTGTGTGCGCAGTAGCCGCACGTGCATCAACAAAGTAGTGCCAAGCGTGCGCCTGTGTCATAAGTAAAGGGCCGGCTGGCTTGACCGTTAAAGAGTGCTGTAACCCCCGAAAGTACACTCCAGTCCAAACCAAAAAAAAATAATTTTCTGTGTTTGTGAATTGTGTGCGCAGTAGCCGCACGTGCATCAACAAAGTAGTGCCAAGTGTGCGCCTGTGTCATAAGTAAAGGGCCGGCTGGCTTGACCGTTAAGGGTGCTGTAACCCCCGAAAGTACACTCCAGTCCAAACCTAAAAAAAAATTATTTTCTGTGTTTGTGAATTGTGTGCGCAGTAGCCGCACGTGCATCAACAAAGTAGTGCCAAGAGTGCGCCTGTGTCATAAGTAAAGGGCCGGCTGGCTTGACCGTTAAAGGGTGCTGTAACCCCCGAAAGTACACTCCAGTCCAAACCAAAAAAAAAATATTTTCTGTGTTTGTGAATTGTGTGCGCAGTAGCCGCACGTGCATCAACAAAGTAGTGCCAAGCGTGCGCCTGTGTCATAAGTAAAGGGCCGGCTGGCTTGACCGTTAAGGGTGCTGTAACCCCCGAAAGTACACTCCAGTCCAAACCAAAAAAAAAATTATTTTCTGTGTTTGTGAATTGTGTGCGCAGTAGCCGCACGTGCATCAACAAAGTAGTGCCAAGCGTGCGCCTGTGTCATAAGTAAAGGGCCGGCTGGCTTGACCGTTAAGGGTGCTGTAACCCCCGAAAGTACACTCCAGTCCAAACCTAAAAAAAAATTATTTTCTGTGTTTGTGAATTGTGTGCGCAGTAGCCGCACGTGCATCAACAAAGTAGTGCCAAGAGTGCGCCTGTGTCATAAGTAAAGGGCCGGCTGGCTTGACCGTTAAAGGGTGCTGTAACCCACAAAGTACACTCCAGTCCAAACCAAAAAAAAAATTATTTTCTGTGTTTAGCCGCACGTATATATCAAATCGATATAACATAAATGGAGGACCAAACTTTCTCCGATAAAAATAAAATAGAGAAAGATCAAGAACCACTTCCTCCTAGTGCTGAAGCTGCTGCCACTAGTCATGACATAGACGATAACATGCCATCAACGTCGTCTGCCAAGGCCGATGCCCAATGTCATAGTAGAGGGCACATACAATCCCAAATGGCAAAGTTCAGGAAAATGACCTTGAAAAAGACATTTAAATCAGCTGAAGAGAAACGTAAACTTGCCAATATGCCATTTACGACACGGAGTGGCAAGGAACGGCTAAGGTCGATCCCTAGTATGTTCATGACTAGTGGTTCAGCTTCACATGACGATGGAAGCACTCCTCCCACTAAAAAATCAAAAATATGAGATATGGTAAGAACTTACCCTTGTTATCTCTATTTCTACGAAGTCCATAGGGTTCCACAGGATACCTTGGGGTATAGGTGTGACGTCAGTCGCAGGGCACCAAAGAGTTAAGCTTTCAGCCTCCCAGGATGCACTAGGTCCCCCTCCTATACCCCGCCCCCGAGCCAAGGCACCTCAGTTAGTTACCAAGCCATAGGCCGGAGGAGGAGAAGGAAGAGAGAGAACAAAGATCTGGACACATACAAGAATCACATTCTCACCAGAGGGAGACGGAAAACCGGTGACCAGAGCAAAGCCCATCTGCAGCACAGGTGCGACAGGGCGGGAGTCCTGTGGAACCCTATGGACTTCGTAGAAATAGAGATAACAAGGGTAAGTTCTTACCATATCTCATATTTTCTACTTCAGGGTCCATAGGGTATCCACAGGATACCTTGGGGATGTCCCAAAGCAGTATCCTTTAAGGGTGGGGACGCTCCTGTGCAGAAAGGAGAATCCGCCGCCCGAAGGAAGCATCCTGAGAGGCGAAGGTGTCAAACCTGTAATACCTCACGAAGGTATGGACAGAAGACCACGTAGCAGCCTTGCAGATCTGAACTGCCGAGGCACCACGTCGAGCTGCCCACGAAGGACCCACAGACCTAGTGGAATGAGCCTTCAGAGAAGGAGGGACCGGTAGGCCTTCATGAAGATAAGCTTCAGAAATAGCCATACGGATCCAGGCTGCCAAAGTTTGCTTAGAAGCAGGCCAACCCTTTTTACGGAAGCCAAAGAGGACAAACAAAGCGTCCGACTTCCTAAACGAAGAAGTGCGGTCAACATAAGTCCTTAAGGCCCGCACAACATCCAAAGAGGCCTCACCCACGGAAAGACCCGGTGAGTTAAAGGCCGGAACAACTATTTCCTCGTTAATATGAAACTGGGAAACAACTTTGGGAAGAAACTCGGGCCGAGTGCGGAGCACTGCCCTGTTCCCATAAAAAACCAAGAAAGGGGGTCTACAAGAAAGAGCCCCTAACTCAGAAACACGTCTGGCCGAAGCAATGGCCAGAAGGAAAACAGTCTTAGCTGTTAGCCATTTAAGATCCACTGAGCCCAGTGGTTCAAACGGCGGTCCTTGGAGAGCCCTCAGGACCACAGCCAAATCCCAAGGCGCCACAGGTGGAACAAAGGGCGGCTGAATGCGGAGAACACCCTGCATAAAGGTGTGCACATCCGGGATTGTAGCAATCCTACGGTGAAACCAGACAGATAGGGCCGAAACCTGTACCTTCAAAGAAGCAAGGCGAAGCCCATGATCTAGTCCCGCTTGCAGGAAGGCGAGAATCCGAGACAGACGAAACTCCCGCGGTGCATAACCTCTCGGTCGACACCACTGGAAGAACGTATGCCACACGCGATGGTATATCCTCGCGGAAGACGGTTTCCGAGCTCGCAACATGGTACGCACCACAGAGCTGGAAAACCTCCGGGACCTCAGCATGGCCGTCTCAACAGCCACGCCGTCAAAGACAGCCGAGTCAGGTCCGGGTGAAGGCAAGGACCCTGAGACAGAAGGTCCGGTCGTAGCGGCAACCGCAGAGGAATGTCCACGGACAGACCCTGAAGGTCTGAGAACCAGTGCCGTCTGGGCCACGCGGGAGCTATCAACAGGAGCGTCCCTCCTTCCTGTTTGAATTTCCGGATTACCCGTGGAAGAAGGGAGACCGGAGGGAACAGGTATGCGAACCGGAACGTCCACCGGACGGACAGAGCATCCACCAGAGACGCCCCTTCGTCTCTTGTGCGAGACCCGTACACCGGCAACTTGTTGTTGTGCCGGGACGCCATGAGGTCGATTTCTGGAAGACCCCACCTGTCCACCAGTAGTTGAAAAACGTCCGGGTGCAGGGACCATTCCCCCGGATGAACGTCCTGGCGACTTAGAAAGTCCGCCTCCCAATTGAGCACTCCCGGGATGAAGACCGCTGATATGGCCGGAAGATTGCGCTCCGCCCAAACCAGGATCCGAGAGACCTCTACGAGAGCCGCCCGACTGCGAGTTCCTCCTTGCCTGTTTATGTAGGCCACGGTGGTAGCGTTGTCCGACTGGACCTGCACCGGGCGACCCTGGAGAAACCGCTGTGCCTGCTGGAGAGCATTGAAGACCGCACGGAGTTCCAAGATATTTATTGGAAGCTCCGCTTCTGTCGGCGTCCACCTGCCCTGGAACAAGTGTGGACCCGAAACTGCTCCCCAGCCCCGAAGACTGGCGTCCGTTGTCAACAGGACCCAATTTGGAACCCAGAACGGACGTCCCTTGTTGAGGTGGGTCGTCTGTAACCACCACGTAAGGGACAGGCGAACCTCCTGGGTGAGCACAATCGTCTGGGACTTCAGAGACTGTGTCAGCCCGTTCCACTTGGACAGGATCAGGTGCTGCAGAGGTCTGGAGTGAAACTGGGCGTATTCCACCATGTCGAACACCGACACCATGGAGCCCAGTAACCTCATCGCCGAGTGTAAGGACACCCGGCGGCTGTGCAGACAACTGCGCACCCTTGACTGTAAAGCAGAGATCTTGTCCTCTGTCACGAAGATCCTTTGCTGTCCCGAGTCCAATAAGGCTCCAAGATGCAGAATCCTCCGAGACGGGATTAGAGTGGACTTCTGCCAGTTGATTAGCCAGCTGTGCCGTTGCAGCAGTGCAATGGTCAGGTCCAAGTGGCGTAACAGGAGCTCTGGAGATCCTGCCACCAATAACAGGTCGTCCAAATACGGCAACATGCGGACTCCCTGCAGCCGCAGAGAAGCCGCCATGACCGCCATCACCTTGGTGAAAACACGTGGTGCTGTTGCCAGGCCAAAAGGTAACGCCCGAAACTGGAAGTGGTCGCTGCTGATTGCAAACCTGAGGAACTGTTGATGGCGCCAAAGAATAGGGACATGCAGGTAAGCGTCCTGTATGTCCAATGACACCAAGTAGTCCCCAGGTTCCAGCGCCAGAATGATGGACCGTAGGGTCTCCATCCGAAACTTCGGGACCCGCAAAGACTTGTTGAGTGCTTTGAGGTTGAGAATCGGACGATATGACCCATTGGGTTTCTGTACCAAAAATAGATTTGAATAGAAACCCTGGCCCCTCTGGGAGAATGGAACCGCCACTATAACTCCAGCCTGGAGCATAGTGTGCAATACCTTCCGCAGCTCCGTAGCCTTGTTCCGGTCTGATGGGAGACCCGTGTTGAAGAAGCGAGCCGGGGGTCTGTGCCGGAAGGAGAGGGCGTATCCGTGGGAAACCACCTCCAGAACCCAAGTGTCTGTCGTAGTGGTCGACCAACACTGGGCGAACTGTAGCAGGCGGCCTCCCACCCTGGGATCCCCCAAAGGGAGGCCCGGACCGTCAGGCCGCAGGCTTGTCATCTGGCTTGGGGGCCGGACGTCTGGTACTCCATGCCTGCTTCCGGGGCTTGACCGATTTCTTAGGGCCAGCCTGTCGAGGAAACGACTGTGGTTTGGGCCTGCCCTGGGCCCTAGATGACCGAAAGGACGATGGACCCGAACCAGAAGGAGCAGCGGCCGACGGGAGACAGGCAGATTTGGCTGCCGCCAGCGTGGCCACAATCTTATCCAGATCCGGACCGAAGAGAACTTCTCCGGTAAACGGCAACGCTTCCAGACCTTTCTTGGAATCTGCGTCCGCCTTCCAGGATCGCAGCCACAAGGTGCGACGAGCAGCTACCGCTGCTGAAGAAATTCTAGACACCAGAGTACTAATGTCTAGAGCCGCCTCGTTGATGTAGGTGGCCGAATCACGGAGATTGCCAATCAACTCCGCCTGATCGGCCGGACAGTCGGATTCAAAAGAAGCCTCTAATGAATCCGCCCAGCGCTCCATCGCTCTGGCAACCCAGCAAATGGCCATAGCCGGCCGTGCTGCCCCCCCTGCAAGGGAATAAGCGGACTTCAGGCAGATTTCTACCTTGCGGTCCGTAGCATCCTTAAGGGAGGACATGGATGGCATCGGCAATGTGGCACTACGGACAAGACGGGTCACGTGAGAATCCACCTGTGGAGGGGATTCCCACTTCGCAAAATAATTATCCGCGAACGGATAAGCCACCGCCAGGTGTCTCTGCGGCTGGTATCTTTTGCCAGGTTGTTTCCACGCCTCCTCTAAATGGTCCACCAACTGACCCGAAAGAGGAAAGACTGTGGCATCGCCCTTCACATCTTTGAAAAAGGCATACTTAGATTTAGCCGCTGGGGGAACTTCGTCCTCAATCACCAAGGCTGTGCGGACCGCCCGAATAAGTCCAGGAATATATACTTTGGACTTAGCATCAGCGTCCTTAGTATGGAGAGGTTCCTGATCGTAAGGATCTAGAATCTCCCCATCATCAGACGTCCCTTCGTCATCCTCATAAGGAGCGGACAGAGACGCCACCGGCCTTTTATGAGACCGCATCACAGACTCCCCTTGCAACACATCCGACAAGTGCTGTACAGAACTCGTCAGGGAGTTAACCCACGCTGGCTCCTGAGAACCCGGGAGCGGGGAAATAGGGAGACTGTGGGGTACCACCAATTGTCGTGGGAACCCCTGCATGGGTGACGACACCACAGACTGCTGGGACAAACCCATCGGAGTAAACGCGGGCTGCGGAGCTAACTGGCCCACTAAAGCTGTTAACGCCTGAGCGAAACAAGCCCAGGGCAGCTCCTGTACCGGTGCTGTAACCGTAATAGGCCGCGCCATGGACAAACACTGCCGGCAAAGGCCCTCCGCGCTACCCTCCCCCTCCGCTAACGGTACTTTGCACGTGGTACACTGTAGCGGGAGGGGAAAATCACTTTCAGACATGATGGCACCACGTATGTGACCTCTCTCACCAATTAAGTATTAAATAGGCGAGAGACCACCCTGCAGCACCGCACCGCAAGGGCTTTAGCAGAAAGAACAGGGACAGTAATAAAGCTGACAGTTTAGATGAAGAAAAGATTACAGGCAGCAGCGCTAGCACAGTCACATACAATGCAGAGAAATAACAATTCCTGCACTAACAGCGCTGATCACTCAACTACACAGACACAGGGCCTGGTAGGACACAGCGCTGCATACACAGACCTGACCACAGCGGAGGAGAGGTATGCGGGGGGACCCAGACCACGATGCTTCCGTCCAGCGCTTCCAGCAGCGTTCACCATGCGTTCTGGAGAAGATGGCCGCCGAGGAGCAGAGAGGAGGCTGGCCTGGGGGAGGAGCGCTGCCACAGGACCAGTCGGCAGCATGCAGAGAGGGCTGTGTGCAGCGGGGGAGGCGCCGGCTGTGAGACAGGGAAGGCGCGCTCCCCTGGCATGCATTTAACCCCTGGGACGCCGCAGCGCTACCTCTCTGCTGCGGTCCGCTGTCCCAGGGGGTAGTGGAAGCGCAGGTTGGTCGCCTGGCTCCACGCTGCAGCCAGTCCCCAGGGAGCCCCCTGCCTGGGGACTTAGGACCATGTGATCAGCGGGGACCCACCGCGGGACCCCGCTGCTTACCTCTGTCCCCCTTGAATCCGGCCATGGTCCGGAGCATCTGGGGTCATCGCTAGCTGTGACCCCAGACGCCCACCAGCATCCCCGGATCAGTACCGGCGTTCTGGTACCGGCGGGGTGTAGGGAAGACAGCATGGACGTCAGGACTGACTGTCCATGCTGTACATCCAGTTGTGCAGCCACAGCTGCATGAAGAATAAGCTTCAGGGGCTCTTCTAGCCCCCACTCCAACAGGTGCACCCGACTCCGGCCGGGCACCAAACTAAACTGAGGTGCCTTGGCTCGGGGGCGGGGTATAGGAGGGGGACCTAGTGCATCCTGGGAGGCTGAAAGCTTAACTCTTTGGTGCCCTGCGACTGACGTCACACCTATACCCCAAGGTATCCTGTGGATACCCTATGGACCCTGAAGTAGAAAGAGTTAAGCTGGCAAAAGCACAGCGAAGAACTGTGCTTTCTAAGAAGATATCACAAATCCCCAAGGAGAGTCCAAGTGTGGTGGTGGTTGCGATGCCTGACCTTCCCAGCACTGGACGGGAAGAGGTGGCTCTTTCCACCATTTGCACGCCCCCTGCAAGTGCTGAAAGGAGCACCCACAGTCCACTTGCTGATATGCAAATTGAAGATGTCACTGTTGAAGTACAACAGGATGAGGATACTGGTGTAGCTGGCGCTGAGGAGGAAGTTGGCGAGGAGGATTCTGATGGTGATGTGGTTTGTTTAAATCAGGCTCCGGGGGAGACAGTTGTTGTCCGTGGGATGAAAAAGCCCATCACGGTCATGCCTGGGCAGAAGACCAAACATTCCACCTCTTTGGTCTGGCAATATTTCTATCCAAATCCGGACAACAACTGTCTTGCCATATGTACCATATGTAAAGGTGAAATAAGTAGGGGTAGGGACGTCAACCACCTAGGAACATCCTCCCTTATACGGCACCTGCAGCGCGTTCATAAAAAGTTACTGTCAAGTTCAGAAACTTTGGCTCAGACCGTAAGCAGTCCAGGGACACCTAAATCCCGTTGTCCTGTTGTATCCAAGCGCCTGCAAACCACACCGTCAACTCCCTCCTCGTCAATTTCCTCCTTAGTCAGGATCGGAAGTAGTCCTGCAGGCCATATCACTGGCATGACTGACTCTCCTATCCGGGATTCCTCCGGAGGATCCTGCATTGCTACGCCTACTGCTGCCGCTGCTGCTGTTGCTGCTGCTGGGAGTCGTTCATCATCCCAGAGAGGAAGTAGGAACACCACTACTTTTACTAAACAATTGACCCTCCAACAGTCCTTAGCGAGGAGGATGAAGTACGACAGCAGTCATCCTGAAGCAAAACGTATAACTGAGGCCTTGACTGCTATGTTGGTGTTAGACGTGCGTCCGGTATCCGCCATTAGTGCAGTGGGATTTAGACAATTGATGGAGGTAGTGTGTCCCCGGTTCCAAATCCCGTCTAGATTCCACTTCACTAGGCAGGCGATACCGAGACTGTACAGAAACGTCAGAAAAAGTGTCCTCAGTGTCCTGAAAAATGCCATTGTACACAATGTCCACTTAACCACGGACATGTGGACAAGTGGAACAGGGCAGACTAAGGACTATATGACTGTGACAGCCCACTGGGTAGATGTATCACCTTACGCAGCAACAGCAGCAGCGTCACCAGTAGCAGCATCTCAGAAACGCCAGCTCGTTCCAAGGCAGGCTACGCTGTGTATCACCGGTTTCAGTAAGAGGCACACCGCCGACAACCTCTTAGAGAAACTGAGGGAAATCATCGCCCAGTGGCTTACCCCACTTAGACTCTCCTGGGGATTTGTGATATCTGACAACGCCACCAATATTGTGCGGGCATTACATCTGGGCAAATTCCAGCACGTCCCATGTTTTGCTCACACAATAAACTTGGTGGTGCAGAATTTTCTGAAAAGCGACAGGGGCGTGCAGGAGACGCTTTGGGTGGCCCGAAAAATTTCTGGCCACTTTCGCCATTCAGCGACTGCGTGCCGAAGACTGGAGCGCCAGCAAACACTCTTGAACCTGCCCCGCCATCACCTGAAGCAAGAGGTTGTGACGCGGTGGAACTCAACCCTCTATATGCTTCAGAGGATGGAGGAGCAGCAAAAGGCCATACAAGCCTATACATCCACCTATGACATAGGCAAAGGAGGGGGTATGCACCTGACTCAAGCGCAGTGGAGAATGATTTCCGTGTTGTGCAAGGTTCTTCAGCCCTTCGAACTTGCCACACGTGAAGTCAGTTCAGACACTGCCAGCTTGAGTCAGGTCATTCCCCTCATCAGGCTTTTGCAGAAGCAGCTGGAGAAAGTGAAGGAGGAGCTAAGATGGAGCGATTCCGCTCGGCATGTGGGACTTGTGGATGAAGCCCTTCATTCGCTTTGCCAGGATTCCAGGGTGGTCAATCTGTTGAAATCAGACCACTACATTTTGGCCACCGTGCTCGATCCTAGGTTTAAAGCCTATGTGGTGTCTCTCTTTCCGGCCGACACAAGCCTGCAGAGGTGCAAAGACCTGCTGGTGAACACACTGTCAGCTGAAGCGGAACGTGACACGTCAACGGCTCCTTCTTCATTTTCTCCCGCAACTGGGGCTGCCAGGAAAAAACTTAGGTATCCTAAGCAACCCGCTGGCGGTGATGCAGGGCAGGCAGGACCAAGTTTGGACATCTGGTCCGGACTGAAGGACCTGGCAACAATTTCTGACATGTCTACTGTCACTGCATATGATACTGTCACCATTGACAGAATGGTGGAGGATTACATCGGTGACAGCATCCAAGTAGGCATGTCAGACAGTCCATACCTGTACTGGCAGGAAAAAGAGGCAATTTGGAGGCCCCTGTACAAACTGGCTCTATTTTACCTGAGTTGCCCCCCCTCCAGTGTGTACTCCGAAAGAGTGTTTAGTGCAGCCGGGAACCTTGTCAGCGAAAGGCATAGGAGGTTGCTTCCACAGAATGTGGAGAAGATGATGTTCATCAAAATGAATTATCAGCTCTTCCAGGGAGACCAGCCTCCAGAAGGTACAGAGGGACCTGTGGTGGTGGATTCAAGTGGGGACGAGTTAATACTTTGTGAGGATGAGGATGTACACACTGAAGAGGGTGAGGAATCGGTGGATGAGGAGGATGAGGATGACATCTTGCCTCCGTAGAGCCAGTTTGTGCAGGGACACATTAATTGACAGCTTGTTTTGTGGGGGCCCAAACGAACCAATCATTTCAGCCACAGTTGTGTGGCAGACCCTGGCGCTGAAATGATTGATTTGTTAAAGTGTGCATGTCCTGTTTATACAACATAAGGGTGGGTGGGAGGGCCCAAGGACAATTCCATCTTGCACCTCTTTTTTTCTTTGCATTATGTACAGTTTGGGGCCTAGTTTTCCTAACTGCCATCCTGTCTGCCACTGCAGTGTCACTCCTAGATGGGTCACGTGTTTGTGCCGCCCACTCGTGTCGCTTAGCATAGTCATCCAGCTACCTCGGTGCAACCTTTTGGACATAAAAACACTATTGTGAGGTGTGAGGTGTTCAGAATAGACTGGAAATGAGTGGAAATTAAGGTTATTGAGGTTAATAATAGCATAGGAGCAGAAAAACCTACAAATTCTGTGATTTTAGCTGTTTTTATGCTTTTTTTCAAAAAAATACAGATCCAAAACACAAAACCCAGAACCCAAAACACGGAAGGGTGGTTTTGGCAAAACCAATCCAGATCCAAAACACGAAGAAAGATCCAGATCCAAAACCAAAACACAAAACACGAAAAGTGGCCGGTGCACACCCCTAATTCATAGTAGTAATTCCATTCATATCTATTTGGGTACTTTACGTTTAAGAATTGGTTTACTATTCTTCGGGCCTTGGCATACTTAGTAAAGTGTAACAAGACAATAGGGCATGTTACCAACACACTCATAGACCTGTTGTGTACTGTACATGATCTTTGAGATGTACAGTAAATGACAAGTAATATTTCATAATATATCCGTGTATTCACCAGGGAGAGGTTGAGCCAAGTCCCGTATATAAAAACAATCTGCTCATATGGGGAAAACAAGTTGCTCTATAAAGGTGTACACAAGAATGACATATCAATATCTATCTATCTATCTATCTATCTATCTATCTATCTATCTGTCTGTCTGTCTGTCTGTCTGTCTGTCTATCTATCTATCTATCTCACATCTATTTATCTATCTATCTATCTATCTATCTATCTATCTATCTATCTATCTCATATCTATCTATCTATCTATCTATCTATCTATCTATCTATCTATCTATCTATCTATCTCTCTATGATATCTGTATGTGCTCAAGCATGTATGAACTTTGTGACTACTTAATGATGAGTTTATACAAAGTATATTTTTACAGGGATAAAATCCCTACACTAATACCTATTTGCATCACACCAAACCAAATATACAGATATAAGGAGATTATATGTTCCATAATGGAATGCACAAGGTAATATAAAAAAATTGTATTTACTGTGCCCCTCAGGCAAATCCAGGAGGAGGGGGGTGCAATTAGTGTGATCGCTCCCCCCCTGCACAGCTAGAAGACACTGGCAGCAGCCTCCATGGTCCCACCGCAGGCAAGCACACAGTAGCTTGTGCTTGGCTGGTTGACACTCAGTCTCCTCTCACTGACAGGTAAATCCTAGGCCTGGTTAATTAGTACCCGCTCTCTCCCCCCAGATTTACCCGGGTGGGGCTGAGGGGGGGACACGGTACCACCCTGTGGCGTAATGAGTCTATGGTCAACAAACTCCTTGTTTCTGGCTTCGAATATCTATGGAGAAAGATAGAAATATCTAACATTGGCGGAATAAAGCCTCTACATCGTTAATTTGGTAAGTTATGTGACCGGTGGCCGCCGGTCACAATCCCGACAGCAGAATGCCTGCTAGGGATTTATGGTAGGCGTTGAAATACCGACGTCTATCAAAATCCCGGCACCTGAATCCAGGACGACGCGTGCTCGAACGAGAGTCCGGAGGGGGAGGGAGGGTTAGGTTAGGGTAGGTAGTGGAGTTAGCGTTAGATGTTGGGGGGGTAGGGTTAGGCACCCCCAGGTAGAGGTTAGGGTTAGGCATCCCCCCCGGGAGGGTTAGGTTTAGGGAGTGGTTAGGCGGGGGTTAGAATTAGGCACTAGGGGGGAGGTTAGGGTTAGGCACTAGGGAGGGAGTGAGGTTAGGGTTAGGCACTAGGGGGGGAGGTTAGGGTTAGGCACCCCCGGGAGGGAGGTTAGGGTTAGGCACTAGGGGGGAGGTTAGGGTTAGGCACTAGGGAGGGAGGGAGTGAGGTTAGGGTTAGGCACTAGGGGGGGAGGTTAGGGTTAGGCACCCCCAGGAGGGAGGTTAGGGTTAGGCACTAGGGGGGAGGTTAGGGTTAGGCACCACTAAGGGAGGGTTAGGGGGGAACAGGGGAGGTTAGCATACTTACCTGACTCCAGTGGCGTATATCTATAATGGGTGCAGTGTGTGCGGGGCACACGGGCCCCCCAGGTCATGGGGGGCCCCGCACCGCACACACTGCATGCCCATATTATTTTAGACTTACCTGTCCGTAGTCCCACATCGGGTGTCTGCGCTGCTCAGAACACTGGAAAATGGTCGCCACGGCCATCTTTCTGGTGTTCTGTGCATGCGCAGTAGACTCTGGGCTCTAGAGTGTGCCCTGACTCTTCTGCGCATGCACAGAATGCCGGAAAAATGGCCATCAAGGCCACTTTCCGGCATTCTGCGCATATGCAGTAGACTCCGGGCAAACTCTTGTGCAGGGAGTCTACTAAAGCTCCGGTGGCTGGCTAGCCACGTTAGTCGGCTGCCGGCCACCGGGGAGAGAGGAGGGGGCCCCAAAGAGAGAGTGCACACGGGCCCCCTCCTCTCTTAAGATGCCCCTGCCTGCCTCTGTCGGGATTTTCATCCTGTCGGGAAGCCATTTCAGGATTTGAACAGGTGGCTAAACAGCCGCCGGCATTACAATCCCATTCCCGCTAATTACCTTACCTCCTTCCTTCCTGCATGTTTTGGATATTGTGGCCACATTTCTCCTGTCCAGCAGTCGGTTTGACACCCGCGTTATGAATGCAATCATTTGGCAAAACAAAGACCTGAGAGATGAACATCATCTCATAGATTACAAAGGACTGAATGGATTTACACTAAGCAGGGAGGTGCGGCCGTTGTGCCCATACAGTGCGCAAATGCCCTGTGGGCGGAACCATCCACCTCCACCCGTGATCTCGGCCACTACCTCTTCTACCACCTACAATGTTTAATAGTAGCGGTGTGCCGGGATCTTTAGCTGGCAGACGCACCACTACTAATACACATTACAGCCGGCCAGGCAGCGCTGCTTCTTCCTGCCCCTGTTGTCTACCCCCTCCCTTTTCCCTGTAGAATCACTGTCTTCAGGGAGGGACTGGAAGAGACATCATGACGTCTCTCCAAGTCCAGTCCCACAGTGCCCTGCGACAAGGAGCCGCATCGCTGCAATTCCTCCGGTGTTGGGCTGCAAACCTGCAACTGCCGGTTACAGACTGACTCCCACAGTCACCTGCTGAGAAACTTTGTTATAAAGGTAAGCATGTTGCTTTTAGGAGACAGACCCGGGGGGACGGAGGATTTGTTCTGTGTGACTATAATGTGTAAGGGGGCATTTGTTCTGTATTGCATAATGTGTAAGTAGGGGGGGATTTGCACTGTGTGGCATAACGTGTAAAGAGTATCACTACCATGGGCATAATGTGTAAGGGGTATTACTACTGTTGGCATTATGTGTAAGGGGCATTACTACTGTGTAGTGTAAGGTGTATAAGGGACACTACTATGTACTGTAATGTGAATAAGGGATACTACTGTGTCTCGTAATGTGAATTGGGGGTACTATAGTGTGGCCGCACCCTTTTCCTAGAAGACCACGCCCTTTTTCGGCAGCGCGTCTGTGATGCGCACTGTCCCTGTTTTGGGAGGGAGGGGGCACCAATGCACTTTCTGGCACAGGGCACCAAAATGTCTAGTTACGGCTCTGACACTAAGTGTAGATTGTATTGTGTCTGACACTTCCTTCCTTAAGCCAGCATATACAATACTCTGTAGTACAATATAGCAGCATGTTCTCTACCTGAGCGCAATGCTATGTTATGCGTATGATGCATTTTCCATACCTGCTGTATCAGAAAGTCTTACAAATCTATTGATACAAAGTTATCTTCTGCATATGCCTCATCCTTGCTCCTGCAACATTTGCAATGCTTGCGTATATTTACACATCAGTACCATAATGCAAAATGATACTACTGTATCTTTTATTTTTACCCGAGTGCACAGTTGCGTATGATGTTTTTTTCCATGATAAATACCACTCTGCAATAGCACTGAGCATGGAAAGTCCATTTAACAAGTAACCTTGTGCAGGCGTAAGTGGTAACCAGCCCAGGCACTGGCTACAATATTTATTCATTTATGGGAGGTAATTGGATTTCATGAATGAATGACTTTCACAACATGAGTTAAGAGTCCCCCAAGTGGCCAATCCTGGTACTACATTCAAAACAATAAAACTAATCTAGACCATTATGATATAATTTAGTAATCACAGTGTGAAGTGCAACTTGGTAATGGTGCAATGCATTATTAATGTGATACCAGGTTTTCAAATTGACGCTTGCTGCATCTGTACTCACTGGCAGAATAAGGCAGGTGGTTGTTTTAACATTTAATATATGCACAGCTAAATACAGACTGGTATGCACAGCTAAATACAGACTGGTCTACCGACTTAAGGAGGCATTAAACAGAGAAAACGCTGGACATATAGTGTATTTTCTTTGCATATTAAAGTAACCTATATTTTTTGCTTTAAGTATGGTTTGTGCTTAGAAGCCTGTCCATATGTCATACTGAAGAGTCCATTTGTTTATCAAAATCTATTCACACTTGTGGTAAAGATTCTATCTTCACTTGTATGAATGTGACAATGATTAAAAAAGTACCTTCCCTCCTGTTATCGGAGGTGATAATGGAGAATGGCTAAGTCTTGCCAGAAGGCTGCAGGATGCCTTTTCAGTGCTCTCACAAAATCATCAAATGAAAGTGGAGCAAAGGCTAATTTTTTTTTCAAGTACAGCTCTCTCCCTAAGGAGTTGTTTTAATGAGGAACACAGCAATGCCGCACCGTAATAATATTCAAGGAACCCATGTCTTACTGACCGATTCAGGGAAGTGACAATTACTTACCGGAAAAAATATTTGCAGGCTTTGAACAACTTAAAAATGAAGAACTTGAAAGAACGTATTTCCATTACAGACCAGCAGCAGTGCGTTATTATATTTTAAGAATATTTAAATTTTTTGGTCTGGGCACAGAATGTGATATTTTATACTTTTTGCAACAAAATTACATTTATGTAAAACTTTCCTTCAAACATTAAAGTGTAGAAAATCTATTCACAATTAAATGGGTATAACGTCATTTTTATATTAGTTTTCTTCCTGTGCAATACTTTCAAAAGAAGTATTTCTGTTAAAAAAAAAATCTGTTTTCACAATACTATTGCAGTCACGTCTAATAGAATCTACATGTGTTTTATACTTCTATTTTTGCGGGCTTTCTCACAGCTAATACCATCCTAGCTGAATTATCATCGAACGTCATACAGTGACATTATTGAATGTCCTCCTTATTCCTTATCTATCTATCTATCTATCTATCTATCTATCTCTTATCTATCTATCTCATATCTATCTAACTATCTCATATCTATCTATCTATCTATCTATCTTTGCCACTGGAGGGCTATTTACCCTTTTATACAGTTCATGTTTGGATGAAACGCGTTAGGGTTTGAAGTTCTGTGCATTACCAGATATTCAAGACTGTCCTGTTAGCATTCCTCTGGGATGGCAGGAAGTGGAAGAAAAGAAACATTCATTTTTGTCCGTGTACAGTTATCATTTCAGATAATCATTCAATCAAGTCACTGTTTCTTAGTTGATATTTTATCTGATTAAATGGTTTAATTTAAAAAAAACTGTTATGCTGTGTGATGTTATTCACTTTAAGTTTATCTTTTGAAATATCCTGTTGTCTTTTGGGGTGATTTTTCATCTCAAAGATAGCCAGAGAAGCTGGGAAATCTTCTACTGTATGTTTAGTATGAGGCCATTATCTAAATTAATTAGAAACGGTGCACATTTGTGATTATTAGAGGTTTCTACACATTTGGGCACTTCTCAAGGTTTGACTTCCATATGTCTGTCTGTCTGTCTGTCTATCTATCTCATATCTATTTATCTATATAAAAGTATTGAATACCTGCATGTACTCTAAAGACCAATATATAATTTAAACATGCGCAATTAGATGTTGTGAAGTGTGAACCTACAGTATGTCACACTTAAAATAACGATACTGTATGTGTGCAATTAATATTTATATCCCAGGAGTCAGAACATTGTACATTAACAGTCTGAATAGAATGTATAGATACATTATAAGAGCTCCCCACCCCCATACAGAATAAATGTACTTTAATGGAATTCAGAGTACATTAACTGAGTGAAATCTATTAGCATGTATAATGCATAAAGTAGACTAACTGTTTGGAAGCTCCCAACCTTGTAACTTTCTCAAAAAGTTTGGAGTCTGGTTACCTAATTATAGCAATTGGCAGTAATATTATGTGGTGGCCACTGATGTTCCTTAAATGGAATGATGAATGATACAACTACCGTACCTTACACCAAAAGGTATTAACAAAATCAATCTATCTATCTATCTATCTATCTATCTATCTATCTATCTCAAATCTATCTATCTCTTATCTATCTATCTATCTATCTATCTCATATCTATCTCTTATCTATCTATCTATCTATCTATCTATCTATCTATCTATCTATCTGTCTGTCTGTCTGTCTGTCTGTCTGTCTGTCTGTCTGTCTGTCTATCTATCTATCTATCTATCTACCTTACACCAAAAGGTATTAACAAAATCAATCTATCTATCTATCTATCTATCTATCTCATATCTATCTATCTATCTCTTATCTATCTATCTCTAAATCTATCTATCTATCTATCTATCTAATCTATCTATCTATCTCTTATCTATCTATCTATCTATCTATCTATCTATCTATCTATCTCATATCTATCTATCTATTTATCTATCTATCTATCTCTTATCTATCTATCTATCTATCTATCTATCTATCTATCTATCTATCTATCTATCTATCTATCTATCTATCTATCTATCTGTCTGTCTGTCTGTCTGTCTATCTATCTAATCTATCTATCTTTCTATCTATCTATCTATCTCTTATCTATCTATCTATCTATCTATCTATCTATCTATCTATCATGGGCTAAATCTATTAAACGCTATAGTCTGAGTGCACTCGTATAAAAAGTCCTTCAATTCAATTACGACTTGCGTGTGCGGTGTGCCACATTTTAGGTGTTTACATAAATTTGGCAAATACTCCCGAAATCACTGCTACATGGCAGATTTATGTGCCCAATTCTATGGGAATGAAGAGTAAAAAAGCTTTGCAGGGGATGCCCTGATCTGCTGTCCTGAAACGCAATTTGCGTTATACATATATTTACTATGTATCAACTTTCGATAGTAATACTTCTATACAATGTTATGGTATTGGTTATACAAGCAGCATGTTTTACGTGTAGTTTGCGCTTTTGTGCTCTTAGACCAGCATCCCTGATTCCCAGTGTATATGGAGGCATGATGTGAATTGCGGCATGGTGGCTCTGCACGCTTCTGATTCATTACACAAATGGCGGCATTGTGCAGTGGTGGGAGGGCTAATGACCCGATCTTAGTAGTAAGTAGAGTGCAGGAAGATTGGATAAAAATTAGGTGTGAATACACCTCAGCCGGCAGTGGTACTCAAGATCGACTCTGGTTAATTATGACTATAGTGTATTATATGTCAAGATGTAATTCTGATCTGCAAATAAGCATTTACACCGGCAATAAGGCCCTTAGACAATTATTACAAGTATTCTGGCATCGACATGCGCCCTTTCAGCTTATTATTTTAATATAGACATAGACACATTGGGGATGCTGCTTGCATTAGAAGCCTGTTCTTTCTGGTATTAATGTAAATAATGACCTTGGTTAAATGTCAGGACAAACATCTGCCATTATCTTTCTATTTAATGCATGCTGCCTTGAAACATGTGGTGTTTGAGTTATTTACTCGCTGAGCTTAAATGGACTCATTCATCACAGAAAAATGTTTTTGTGTTTTGTACTTAAAATAAAAAAATTAAAAAATCATAAGTATTAAAACTGTATTTGTATTTTTCTGCTTTTAGGTATCTATGGCGACAATGGGGCTGATAGTGTAGACGCCCACATGGCTCTGTCCACACCCACACAGTACTGGCCACACCTCTTCTGCTTCTCACAATAGGCCCTTGATCATTAACAACCCCAGGACCATGTAGCCCTTAATCTAGCCTTTTACCTCAATGTGTATGTGTGTTGGGGAATTTAGCCTGTAAGGGGTTTTTAGAAGTGGAGATGTTGGCCAAGGCAACTAATCAGATTCTAGCTATTATCTTCTAGAAGGTGCTAGATAAACGTTAAGTAGAATCTGATTGGTTGCTATGCGCAAAATCTCCACTTCTAAAAACCCACATTTTAGTAAATATACCCCTTTGCCTCAATGGGACAGAGACAAATATCAATGACAAATTCTCCCTGTACAACGCTGCATAATTAGTGGCGGTATATATATATATAAATAAACAATAATAATAATTATAATTACAAACTAAAGATGGTAATTGTCAAAAACTCGGCAATATAGAAACTTTCTAACTAGGTTTGTACGACCGGTGCCTCCGCATAGAGCAAATGGTTCTGAGGGCAGCACCGTCGTCGCCCCATGGCCCTTACTTCTGGCTAGCAGGTTGCCTGAGACAGCACCCTGTAGCCAGTATCACTGCTTCAGCGCTGCCGGAGCGTCCTTTAGGCACTCCAGTAAGGCACCCTGCAGCCTGTATAGCCAATCGGAGTGTCCACAGGTCACTCTGGTCAGCCCTGCACTTACTGGTGCTGCCGTTCCTGTCCACTCTGTGCAATGTAATGCCAACACAGGGCACATTTGAGCCGGGATGGGTATGGGGTGCCTGGCGCTTGGGATTCCGGCGGTCAGAATCCCGACGCCGGCATCCAGACAGGTTTAGGATACCAAAACTTGTCAGTCAGTATCCTAACCCTCCCATTCTCCCTACCACTAACCCTAAACCTAACCTCCTCCTAGTGCTTAAATCTAGCCTCCCTGTCCCCCCTCAGCCTAAACCTAACCCTCCCCCTAGGGCCTAACACTAACCCTAACCCTCCCCCCAACCCTAATATTTACATTTGGGATTCCAGCGGTCTGGATTCCAGCATCAGCATTCTGACTACCGGAATCCCAGCAGTCGGGATATTGACCATGTCCCATTTGAGCCCTGTTACGGCGCTGGGTAAACATTTTCTCAAACCGCAGACAGCTTTTCATGGCATGGAACATATACACTGGATACTGCTCAGGCTTAATATTTACACATTGGAGTAAAGCCAATGATAATTGCACAATTATTATTAATATATTTTTTTAATCTTTCACAGGAAATGATGAACGTGTAGCACATATGGGGAAATCATTGATAATATGCATTTATATGAACCATCTGTTCGGTTATGCAAAACATTATTTTTAAAATACAAAGATCAACTGTTGAAGTGCATATAATAAATGAAGCCAAGATAACTGATATAGAGGGAAGAAAAGTTTTCTGTGGATGCGTAATGCTTTTTTGGAAATATCTGTAATCATTTTAAATGCAATTTCTGAGCTATCAGCAAGTCAATGCATTCAATAAATCATTTATAATAACTAGTGCACATAATTACCTAAACTATATATGACAATATCATGCAGTATTTCAGAAATATGTCCATGCATGAAAACTCTGACGTCTAATTTATATGTATAAATTCAATGATAATGAAAAAAAAGGAAAATCAGAATTGTGTTCAAAGGCAATTTCCCTGTTCTGTCTGACATTGTTAAATGTCATTTTGTAGCAGTTATTGACGACATCATGCAGCTTAGACAGTGAACAGCAGATAAAACCAGGTAAACACGTGAACCACATGTGTGTGATATATATATTTTATATATATATATATATATATATATATATATATATGGAGCTATTAGAACTGGAATAGAGCGCCTTATGTGCTTAGGTACTTTTATATATACACAATCGGTATTAAATTAATTAGTGAACTGTGTAAAAGTGCTACAGTGCAAATTATAATATATTAAGGGATACCTCCCAAACAACGAGGTAACCAAAATAAATATCAATCAAATTCATAAAATTGTGCAACCATGCCTCAGTTATAAAAGTGTTTAAAATATAAAGTGCAATTCAGACAATTTAAAAAAGTAAAAAAAACATTTTTTAATCAAAAACCAACAATAATATCCTTCCACATGAAGGATAAAATACATAAAAAAACAATAGCACGTCTGTATATATATATAAAATTACCATAAAAAAATCAGATTTAATAGGTATTTAAAAAAATATATATAAATATAGCTTATCTGATAAAAAGTGGCAAGTTCATGAATGGGTAGAGAACAGGAGCATCCAACGCGTTTCGTCCGTATCCTGGACTTCTTCAAGGGATAGTAAGGCTCCTGTGGGGTATCCAGCTTTTATACCCCCTCAAATAAGGACAAACAAGGAATGATAGGAATCGTTAGTGACCTCACTTCCGGTTTTCCGATTAGCATAAGCTTATTAGAGAATCATAGTTGTTATATTTCCATTGAACTAATCTCTTGTTAGCCACATTATTCATATACATCATCATGTTTATGTAATTTTAAATCTTTAGATATATAATAGTTCGAGTATAGTTTATCGCGTCACTTCCGCCCTTAGTTCCCGCGGCACTTCCGCCCTTTACTTAGTGTGCAGTGTGTTTTGCTCATTTCATTCGGTATTCCCGTCTCACGTGACTTCCGCCTAATTTGCATATGGCGCTACACACCATCCTTGGTTGTCCATAATAGGCTGGTCAGTCAGCTTCCTCTACTCTATCATCCGATCACGTGTTTGCGCTTCCCCCTGGCTGCCGGTATCCATCTTAGTGCTCACATTGGCATCCTTACTCGCGGCCATCTTGCTACTCCCGGCCATCTTTCTACTCCCGGTAACCATCTTAGTGCTCTCATTGGAGTCCCCACTCGCGGCCATCTTTATACTCCTGGTGATTTTAAACTCCACGGTCCTCACTGGCGACATCCATCTTTAATGATCTCAGTGGTGAATTCACCTGCGGCCATCTTACTACTCCTAATTGTCATTATCTCCACAGCCATCTTCCTACTCTTTTCTATCTGCTATTGGGGCGTTTCAATCCTGGAAGTAGTAATTTGATTATAATCTTTCCTATATGGCATAATGGAAACAATGGTAATGTTAACATATAACACATATATTTAAGCATGTCCAAAAGAAATTTAGGTATGTCCAATAAATAATTAATAAATAAATTATTAAATTAATTGTTAAGATTAGTACTTCACATCGGATCTCTACTATTTTATATGAATAAATGTTAACCAATATTGTGTGTTGATAATTATTACAAGTGCCATCTATATGATATAAATTATATGTATGTTGATATTAATAGTAGGGAATTTCCACTCTTCTTTTCCTTCTTTCCCAAGTTTTCACTCAATATGAGAATACATAGTCACTTCAATATTTATTTCAATGATTTCTTATTTGCTGCGTGGTTCATTCATGGATGTTCAAGTGTAGATCAGAAGTTACTTCATGGGTCATTTGCCTGAGGGAATAATAACAGTGAGTCCCTTGGGAATCTACCGTACCTGGTCTTCCCTAGAGGTCTCCCATCTAAGTACTAACCAAGCCCAATGGTGCTTAGCTTCCAAGATCAGATGAGATTGGGCGCTCCAACACAGGTATAACAGTAGATATTATTAGGACATGCTGTATACCCTCCTGACCTGTTTTCCTCCATCTCGATCTTCTTATAGGAAGGGAGCTATTTCGTAGTTGTCGTT
Organism: Taudactylus pleione; assembly: GCA_031769625.1. Classification (NCBI taxonomy): domain Eukaryota; kingdom Metazoa; phylum Chordata; class Amphibia; order Anura; family Myobatrachidae; genus Taudactylus; species Taudactylus pleione. Next base: position 1,016,477 of record JAUIMM010000205.1, read on the forward strand.
GAATCCTCTAGGCGTCATAGTGTCCAATTCAAAGATCCAGAACATCTCCCGTTTGGATAGTTTGTTTGCAAGGTCTCCTCCTCTGTCTCCCAGTTCCACATGTTCTATTGCTTTAAACGTCAAATTATCCGGATCCGATTTATGACATAAATTGAAGTGTCTTGACACCATATGAGTCTCCACCTTATTTTTAATGTTCCGTATGTGTTCCTGTATGCGGAGTTTTAGTGGTCGTTTCGTCTTGCCCACGTACTTTGTTCCACATGAGCATTCCAAGAGATAGATCACTGAAGTTGAGTTACAGTTGAGATGCTGTTTAATTTTATATTCCTTGCTACCCACCAAGTTCTTAAAGATCTTTCTCTCCCGGAGCAGGTATTTACACACATTGCATCTACCGCATTTGTAACTCCCTGGACAACTGGGAAGGACACTGGATTTGAAAGTATTGGTATCCTTGAGGCATGGTTGCACAATTTTATGAATTTGATTGATATTTATTTTGGTTACCTCATTGTTTGGGAGGTATCCCTTAATATATTATATTTTGCACTGTAGCACTTTTACACAGTTCACTAATTAATTTAATACCGATTGTGTATATATAAAAGTACCTAAGCACATAAGGCGCTCTATTCCAGTTCTAATAGCTCCATTTTTATATATGTAGCAGATTACCACTGGTACATTTTTTTTACTGGTTGAGCTGACACCCATATTGTTGGGGTAGTGCATGATAACCATTTATAAATCTTGGTCGGGTTGAAGTATATATGTGTGTAAGGTAAATAACACGTAACTGTAACACAGTCTAGGAGGGTCTATACCCAGTTGGCGCTGTAATCTCTCGCTAAACATATATATATATATATATATATGGTATATATATATATATATATATATATATATTAGGGGTGAGCGGGTTCGGATTTCTGAAATCCGAACCCCCCCGAGCCCCCCCGATCCGAGTCCGATCCGAATCAGGCTCGACTTTTCCCGCCTGACTCGGATCTGAAATCGAGGCAAAACGTCATCATCCCGCCTTCCGAGTCTCGCGGGTTTTGGATCCTATATAAGGTACCCGCGTCGGCGCCATTTTCTCACTCGGCTGTGGACAGTGAAGAGGGAGGGTGGGAGTTAGGGCTGTGTAGTGTAGTGTAGTGTAGTGCTGCTGTTGTCCACTACTTCAAAGTCCATAGGGGCTGGCTGTGTTGTGCTGTGCTGCTGTTGTTAATAGGGGCTGTGTCCACTACTTCAAAGTCCATAGGGGCTGGCTGGACTGTGTTGTGCAGTCAGTTCTCCATAGGGGCTGTGTCCACTCCAAAGTCCTGTGCAGTGTCCCAGTCCTAAAGCGGTGCTGTAGTGTTGTCCAGGGGGTGCTCTGTCCATCAGGGGTGCTCCCCCCAAGTGCTAAAAAAATAATATATTTTCTGTGTTTGTGAATTGTGTGCGCAGTAGCCGCACGTGCATCAACAAAGTAGTGCCAAGCGTGCGCCTGTGTCATAAGTAAAGGGCCGGCTGGCTTGACCGTTAAGGGTGCTGTAACCCCCGAAAGTACACTCCAGTCCAAACCAAAAAAAAAATTATTTTCTGTGTTTGTGAATTGTGTGCGCAGTAGCCGCACGTGCATCAACAAAGTAGTGCCAAGCGTGCGCCTGTGTCATAAGTAAAGGGCCGGCTGGCTTGACCGTTAAGGGTGCTGTAACCCCCGAAAGTACACTCCAGTCCAAACCTAAAAAAAAATTATTTTCTGTGTTTGTGAATTGTGTGCGCAGTAGCCGCACGTGCATCAACAAAGTAGTGCCAAGCGTGCGCCTGTGTCATAAGTAAAGGGCCGGCTGGCTTGACCGTTAAGGGTGCTGTAACCCCCGAAAGTACACTCCAGTCCAAACCAAAAAAAAAATTATTTTCTGTGTTTGTGAATTGTGTGCGCAGTAGCCGCACGTGCATCAACAAAGTAGTGCCAAGTGTGCGCCTGTGTCATAAGTAAAGGGCCGGCTGGCTTGACCGTTAAAGGGTGCTGTAACCCCCAAAGTACACTCCAGTCCAAACCAAAAAAAAAATAATTTTCTGTGTTTGTGAATTGTGTGCGCAGTAGCCGCACGTGCATCAACAAAGTAGTGCCAAGAGTGCGCCTGTGTCATAAGTAAAGGGCCGGCTGGCTTGACCGTTAAAGGGTTCTGTAACCCCCAAAGTACACTCCAAACCAAAAAAATATATATTTTCTGTGTTTGTGACTTGTGTGCACTGTGGCTGCACGTGCATCAACAAAGGAGCAGCGCCAAGCGTGCGCCTGTGTCCCATAAGTAAAGAGCCGGCTGGCTCATTTCTTAAAGGGTGGTGTAACCCACAAAGTGCACTACTCTCCAGCAAAAATAAAAAAATATTTTCTGTGTTTGTGTGCGCTTTAGCCGCACGTATATATATCAATATAACATAAATGGAGGACCAAACTTTCTCCGATAAAAATAAAATAGGGAAAGATCAAGAACCACTTCCTCCTAGTGCTGTTGCTGCTGCTGGGAGTTGTTCATCATCCCAGAGAGGAAGTAGGAACATCACTACTTTTACTAAACAATTGACCCTCCAACAGTCCCTAGCGATGAGGATGAAGTACGACAGCAGTCATCCTGAAGCAAAACGTATAACTGAGGCCTTGACTACTATGTTGGTGTTAGACGTGCGTCCGGTATCCGACATTAGTGCAGTGGGATTTAGACAATTGATGGAGGTAGTGTGTCCTCGGTTCCAAATCCCGTCTAGATTCCACCTGCATCCTCAAAGCAGCAGCGACAAGCGTGCGTCTGTCTGTTAAAGGGTGGTGACACCCTCAAAGTGTGCTACACAAACAATTAAAATATTGTTCTTTTTTCTGTCTTTGTGAATTGTGTGGGCTGTAGCCGCACCTGCTTCCTTAAAGCAGCAGCGACAAGCGTGCGTCTGTCTGTTAAAGGGTGGTGACACCCTCAAAGTGTGCTACACAAACAATAAAAATATTCTTCTTCTTTTTTCTGTCTATGTGAATTGTGTGGGCTGTAGCCGCACCTGCATCCTTAAAGCAGCAGCGACAAGCGTGCGTCTGTCTGTTAAAGGGTGGTGACACCCTCAAAGTGTTCTACACAAACAATTAAAATATTGTTCTTTTTTTTCCGGTCTTTGTGAAATGTGTGGGCTGTAGCCGCACCTGCATCCTTAAAGCAGCAGCGACAAGCGTGCGTCTGTCTGTTAAAGGGTGGTGTAACTCTCAAAGTGCTCCAAAAAATAAAAAACTATTTTTTTAATGTGTTTGTGACTTGTGTGCGATGTAGCCGGACTTGCATCCTCAAAGCAGCAGCGACAAGCGTGCGTCTGTCTGTTAAAGGGTGGTGACACCCTCAAAGTGTGCTACACAAACAATAAAAATATTCTTCTTCTTTTTTCTGTCTTTGTGAATTGTGTGGGCTGTAGCCGCACCTGCATCCTTAAAGCAGCAGCGACAAGCGTGCGTCTGTCTGTTAAAGGGTGGTGACACCCTCAAAGTGTTCTACACAAACAATTAAAATATTGTTCTTTTTTTTTCGGTCTTTGTGAAATGTGTGGGCTGTAGCCGCACCTGCATCCTTAAAGCAGCAGCGACAAGCGTGCGTCTGTCTGTTAAAGGGTGGTGTAACTCTCAAAGTGCTCCAAAAAATAAAAAACTATTTTTTTAATGTGTTTGTGACTTGTGTGCGATGTAGCCGGACTTGCATCCTCAAAGCAGCAGCGACAAGCGTGCGTCTGTCTGTTAAAGGGTGGTGACACCCTCAAAGTGTGCTACACAAACAATAAAAATATTCTTCTTCTTTTTTCTGTCTTTGTGAATTGTGTGGGCTGTAGCCGCACCTGCATCCTTAAAGCAGCAGCGACAAGCGTGCGTCTGTCTGTTAAAGGGTGGTGACACCTCAAAGTGTTCTACACAAACAATTAAAATATTGTTCTTTTTTTTTCGGTCTTTGTGAAATGTGTGGGCTGTAGCCGCACCTGCATCCTTAAAGCAGCAGCGACAAGCGTGCGTCTGTCTGTTAAAGGGTGGTGTAACTCTCAAAGTGCTCCAAAAAATAAAAAACTATTTTTTTAATGTGTTTGTGACTTGTGTGCGATGTAGCCGCACTTGCATCCTCAAAGCAGCAGCGACAAGCGTGCGTCTGTCTGTTAAAGGGTGGTGACACCCTCAAAGTGTGCTACACAAACAATAAAAATATTCTTCTTTTTTCTGTCTTTGTGAATTGTGTGGGCTGTAGCCGCACCTGCATCCTTAAAGCAGCAGCGACAAGCGTGCGTCTGTCTGTTAAAGGGTGGTGACACCCTCAAAGTGTGCTACACAAACAATTAAAATATTGTTCTTTTTTTTTCTGTCTTTGTGAAATGTGTGGGCTGTAGCCGCACCTGCATCCTTAAAGCAGCAGCGACAAGCGTGCGTCTGTCTGTTAAAGGGTGGTGACACCCTCAAAGTGTGCTACACAAACAATAAAAATATTCTTCTTCTTTTTTCTGTCTTTGTGAATTGTGTGGGCTGTAGCCGCACTTGCATCCTCAAAGCAGCAGCGACAAGCGTGCGTCTGTCTGTTAAAGGGTGGTGTAACCCTCAAAGTGCGCTCCACAAACAATAAAAATATTCTTTTTTTTTTTCTGTCTTTGTGAATTGTGTGGGCTGTAGCCGCACTTGAATCCTCAAAGCAGCAGCGACAAGCGTGCGTCTGTCTGTTAAAGGATTACATCGGTGACAGCATCCAAGTAGGCATGTCAGACAGTCCGTACCTGTACTGGCAGGAAAAAGAAGCAATTTGGAGGTCCCTGTACAAACTGGCTCTATTTTACCTGAGTTGCCCCCCCTCCAGTGTGTACTCCGAAAGAGTGTTTAGTGCAGCCGGGAACCTTGTCAGCGAAAGGCGTAGGAGGTTGCTTCCACAAAATGTGGAGAAGATGATGTTCATAAAATGAATTATCAACTCTTCCAGGGAGACCAGCCTCCAGAACGTACAGAGGGACCTGTGGTTCCAGCAGGGATGAATTAATACTCTGTGAGGATGAGGATGTACACACTGAAGAGGGTGAGGAATCGGTGGATGAGGAGGATGAGGATGACATCTTGCCTCCGTAGAGCCAGTTTGTGCAGGGACAGATAAATTGCCAGCTTGTTTTGTGGGGGCCCAAACGAACCAATCATTTCAGCCACAGTTGTGTGGCAGACCCTGGCGCTGAAATGATTGGTTTGTTAAAGTGTGCATGTCCTGTTTATACAACATAAGGGTGGGTGGGAGGGCCCAAGGACAATTCCATCTTGCACCTCTTTTTTTTCTTTGCATTATGTACAGTTTGGGGCCTAGTTTTTCAATGCCATCCTGTCTGCCACTGCAGTTTCACGCCTAGATGGGTCACGTGTTTGTGCCGCCCACTCGTGTCGCTTAGCATAGTCATCCAGCTACCTCGGTGCAACCTTTTGGACATAAAAACACTATTGTGAGGTGTGAGGTATTCAGAATAGACTGGAAATGAGTGGAAATTAAGGTTATTGAGGTTAATAATAGCATAGGAGCAGAAAAACCTACAAATTCTGTGATTTTAGCTGTTTTTATGCTTTTTTCAAAAAAATACAGATCCAAAACACAAAACCCAGAACCCAAAACACGGAAGGGTGGTTTTGGCAAAACCAATCCAGATCCAAAACACGAAGAAAGATCCAGATCCAAAACCAAAACACAAAACACGAAAAGTGGCCGGTGCACACCCCTAATATATATATATATAAGGAAGGAGCATGCTGAGCCAAATGCAGTGTACATATATATATATATATATATATATATATATATACACTGCATTTGGCTCAGCACGCTCCTTCCTCAGTATAGTGATGCCAGGGTGCCCACTACAAGCAAATATTCAACATATATCCAAGTGCAGAACTCGGCGGACTTAATAATCAAAACAAACAAACTTGTTCTTTAAGCAGCGTTTCAGGCTTTGTTTGCCCATCCTCAGGCTACATATATATATATATTCCAAGTTTTTCGTTGCACTGGTGCCCTCCAGGGAGCAAGTTGCTCCTAAAATAATCTGCAGCAAAGACAACACTCAGCGTCTTATAATAGATATATTCAGATTTATTTCCGACGTTTAGGGCTGCCGCCTGTTATCAAGGGCGGCAGCCCGAATTGTCGGAAATAAATCTGAATATATCCATTATAAGATGCTGAGTGCCGCTTTTGCTGCACATTATATATATATATATATATATATATATATACACGTATATATATATATATATATATAATATATATATATATATATGTGTGTGTGTGTAGTGCTATTTTTCATCAGGAACCTCTCATTAACTATGACGTAATGTCCTGGGCTAAAATGTATTTTCCATAAGATAAGTTTTATTATAAAGTCCATTTTGAGTGCCTTCATTTCTAAATACTATATAATATATATAATAAATATATATATATATATATACTTCTCCGAAAAAAGCGGCACTCCCAGACTTCAATCAATATGAGTGTTTACTGCATCAAAAACTTCAACGTTTCGGGGTCATCCCCCTTCATCAGGATACCTGATGAAGGGGGATGACCCCGAAACGTTGAAGTTTTTGATGCAGTAAACACTCATATTGATTGAAGTCTGGGAGTGCCGCTTTTTTCGGAGAAGTGCATTGGAGGGGTATATACCCCAGGGTGAGCACCCCAGCGGGACATGTTTTCAAGCTCTGATTTTCTTTGAGTGCCGGTGACCAAGTTTGTATATATATATATATATATATATATATATATATATATGTATATAATATATAATTGTTTTTCCATAGCTCCACTCCCAGTAGCTCCACCAACAGTGAACCTATTTTTCCAGAAAAATAGCCCTAAACCTAACCGCTAACACTAATAATCACCATCGGGATTGTGACGTCGGTATTCTGATGACCGTTGGTATTCCGGAGCCAGTAATCTAATTGCCGGGTTCCTGACTACTTGCCAGAACAGTTATTAGGAGTAGATATTAACATAAAGAAAAAAGAAAATGGAGATGGGAAGGAGTCCCGGGTTGCAAAGAGGGATCCTATCGGATACCTCCGCCCCAGTCTGGCTCCTGCCGCCGGACGTCGGGGCTCTTGTGCACATGCCTGACCTGTAGGCCACACATGCACACTAGCGTCACTGCTACGAAAAGAGCAGTGAAACCCTCCTAACCTTAACCCTCCCCCTAACCGCACTACTTACTTTCAGGACACCGGTGCCGGGATTCCGACAGGTGTAATGATTCCGGCGCCGGTATTCTAAGTGCCGGCATCCAACTTGCCGGGATTATGACCACATCCCATTTGGGTTGTATGGGAAAATATCCTCACCAACCATCACCCCATATCTAAAATGTTTTAATTGGTGATCAACTCAATAAACCTTTACTTATATTTTTCTGTGTTTATAGTAGTATGATTAACTTGTTTGTGGATAGATCAGCTTACATTTTATATTTATATTTGATCTTGCATAGACGGGGTGTAATAATAAAAGCTTCTTACAATAGAATGTGCTCACAGATGCTATGTACATAACAACAGATCTGAAGTTGCTTGTAATGTATTCTGTCTGTCTTTGATGGCAACGTAGTGTTTAGTGACTTGAGCCCAAAAATGTATTGTGCAGGTGGAGCACTGAGCGCCGAGTCACATTATACTGAGCTTCAGTAAGATAATTGTCCTCTATGTTGACAGTTTAAGTCAGTGCACAAAGCAGCCTCTTTATTTACTATGAACTATAACCAGCATTATTAACACGGTGCTCCTTGCATTATGCATCAACTCATTTGACTAAACGAGTTAGTCAGAATGTTGACCCAAATGAACTTATATAAATATTTCATAAAGTCGCTGTAGCCAGATGTACGCCATTGTTACTTAGCAAGGTGTGTTTATCAAATATTCATTTAATTTGCCCACAGGATGGGAAATACTTTAATTCAGACTTTGAAGAAAGCATCAGAGCATAGGCAGAATTATGAATTCTTATTATCAGGTGAGTGACTAGAGGTATACTATTTCTATGTACGTTGTCATATAATAATCTTAATATTTCAGTTTAGAACTGACAGTTGAAAACCAGGATGGTTCTAGAGACACACTTTTCTGGGTGTCACTGCACCTGTGCTCCATCATCTCTTAAAATATCTCTAAATAGATCCCACAGACCCCACAGGGTCACATATTTTATGGTTCTATAAGCTGTAATGTAGTTCCACTCCTCAACCCTCGTCGCACTGTCTGCTTTGAAAAGTAGTGCACAGTCTTCTATAATCGGCTCATGCCCCATGTGGATGGATGTTCCGAAGTGGTCCCCGGTCTGCTCTATTCAGAGCACAGAAGGCAGCCTGTGAGTCTAGACCGGCAACACCCAACCCCTAACCAAATTTTGCAATGGTGCCCGTTGTTGATTTGTTCTGCCCCTGGACTTAACTGTATAGTATAATACCAATAACCTGTGCCCAGTGACAGGACTGGTAATGTATCAGGATATGTTTCATTTTGGTGTAACAGTTGGAAGGGATAGAGCTTTGGTGGGCAAAGGTTGGGTGCCTGCCTACATATTCCAAATGTGGGGGTCTGTTTGGTGAAACAAATCATTAGATTATTTAATTATCTAGGTCTATATTGTCTGTGCTGGTGACACCACACTGTTAATAAAATCCTTGGAAAAGTTACACTTATATTTAACTTTTTTATATTAAATTGTTTTGCTGTGTTGGTATTACCATTGTTTTTAGCATTTGCTATCAACAGGAAATGCAGCATAGTTCTCTGTGATCACAATAATAATAATAAAAAAAGTTTGTACTGAAATAACATTAAACTTTTTTTGTGTCGACATGATCTGTTCCTATAATACATACATGGTAAGCTCTTTCTTTGTAACAAATCATCCGCTATTGAAAGCTGATGCACAGAAACCCATCTGTCAGCATGTTTCGCCATTTTTATGCATTATGTGAAGTTGAAGGTTGTGATAAGCTTGATAAATCCCCTTATCATAAGCCTCCAGATCACAAAATGTAACTCCTCCCACCGCAACCTCACTAAATGCTAATGTAATTGAATGAAATATCTATTGCAACAGAATAATCAGCAATTGCTCACACAATATCATTATATCTAGAGGAAACGAAAGCTTAGAATGAAAAATCGTACCTACCAAGAATTTTAATTTAACCGTACTGTTCAGTGTCTTCAAAATAATGTAAGAATCAGAATATTGAGGGTTGCCATAATTCTGTGTGTTATTATTAATCAAGTGCTAATAGTAATTCATAGAAGAGTAATATTTTATCTTTTTACCTATGTATAAGCATGAAAAAAAAGAATGATTGTCCTTATTGAGCAATAGTTGGACCAAGCTAATAGCTACCGCTTGTGTAGGTCTGTATGCTAGATGCAATTGTTCAGTTGCCCATCCTGCAGCAATCTGGAGGACAATTAATTTCATAGTGTCTGAGTGAGCATAGGGCCGGATTAAGAGGGGATGCAATCAATATCCTGGCACATTAGATACCGGCATGTAGAATACCGGCGCCGGAATACTAACACCTATCAAAATTCCGGCGCAGGCATCCCAACCACCGACATCCCAAAGGTAAGTAGCGTGTTGAGGGGAGGGGTAGGATTAGGGTTAGGCACTAGGGGGGGTTAGGCACTAATGGGGAGGGTTAGGGAGTGGGGAGGGGGAGGTTAGGTTTAGGCAGTGGGGGGAGGTTAGGTTGGAGCACCGGGGAGAGCGGGTTAGGGGTAGCTAGAGGATTAGGATATCTACCAAAAGGTTTCGGTATCCTAACCCTGTCGGGATGCTGGCATCAAGATTTTGACCGCCGGGATCCCGATCGCAGGCTTCCCGAGCGCCGGCATACCGTTCACAACCTGATTAAGAGTTGTACGCTATTCCGATGTTCACGCAATTGCAGTTACTGTTGCAGTGAGGTTTCAGTCGCAAGTGATGGACAGAAAGCGAAACATTTTGTGGAAGGCAAACGGGAGTAACGGCTAAAACGGAAGTGTGTTCTGGCCGTTTCCGGGGTGTGTTTTAGGCAATGCCTAAGATCCTGTACATGGAGAACATGGCTCCAGGGTCTCAGGTACAGCAGCAATGCTGCACAACCATGCACTCACTCAAGGATTTGATGTTTGTCTGACCTCCGTCTGATGCTGCATTGGTATACGCATTTGCAGACAGATAACGAAGGCTCCATTGGGGGACTCAGTACAACTTTCTGCAGTTCCATTAGCACATCCACAGCTGCGATGGCAGCAATAGCGTACAACATTGCATCAGGCCCACAGAGTGAAAAGAAATTGGGATTTGACTGGGCAGATCACCTGCCAACTGTAACTGCTGGAAAATCCAGTCAAAGCGTTTCATCCATAAGTGTGTGTGTGGTCATCAGCATTTTGCACTAAAAAGCCCTCTATGATCTGTTGCTGAACCTTCTTGAACACATCTGATGTGATTATAGCAATGGTGCTAAGTATATAAATTCTTGTAAATAATATCTTGTCATTTATCCTCTATTCCAATTAGCTTATTCATAGAACACTTGAAACTTAAGATCAGTATTTCAATAGCTTTTCTGCTAATATAATAAAATGAGTGGTGCATACCGTCCTAAGCCTTACATTGTTATTGTATTCTATGAAGGAGCCAAGTTGTGAGCAAATCCCTGAACCATCCAAAACATGCAATAACTGTTGCAAATAATGTGTGTGCAGGTGTTGATATTGCAGAGTTATGTAGGAATACACCAGTGAATGACTCAAACGATGAACCATGCAGTTACTTAACCAGTGGTGTTGGTTTATTGATAGTAGGTACAGCCGTACTCACTGTTACATGTATACTGGTAATGGAGAGAAGCTTGAGTGGAGTGGTGTCCTATACAGCTCACAAGCTGTGTATACTTGTCTGCTGCTTGCAGATAGTGGTGCAGAATACTGGAACAGTGGTGCAGAATACTGGAACAGCTTTATGCATGTGTACACTGGGGTTTCAAACATGGAGCTAAGCAGGAGACTTTTGTCTCCCACCATGTCACTCACATACAGTATTAAGATGACTGCTTCACATATGCTTGAGCACTTCAGGTTGGAGGATGGACCCCCCTGCAGACTCTGGGTCCTAATTCCCAGCATGTATGTACAGTGAGGAGACAGCCCAAGAGGCTCTAATACCCCTTTTCCACCAAAATCCCCTTTTCTGACCTGGGATTTGGAACACAGTTCCAAGCCGGGTCAGACCCAGGACATACCCCATTTCCACTGTGAAGCCGACCACGCCATTCACACAGCAGACAGATGCAGTGAGAGCGCTTGGAGATTATATCATCACCAAGCACTGGAAACTCCAGCTCTCCCCTGAACACCAGACCAGAGCGGACCGGCAACCAGGGGATGGGGTCCTTTTCAGTGGGGGTGTCATTCAGAAAGGCTGACTGAAGTCACAGCTTTCACCGGGGAGACGGGCAGGGAGAGGTTACAGCCTCCCATTATGAAACGGGGATAGGGTAAAAACCAGAACGTTCCGGCCTCCCCAGTGACAGCTGTCACAGACAGTTCTTGAATACCACCCAATCACCATGCGGTAAATGGGTCCCAGGTCGGAAGACCCGGGTTACCCGTTTCCACTGACACTGATCACGGTTTTACCCATGTAAAACCCTGCTCAAGACCCGGGAAGAAATGCCGGGTCAATCGACCCGGGATTTTGTGCTAGGAGCCTTTTCCAGCCTTTTATGCTAGGAGCCTTTATCCTAGCAGTCTAAACCGGGTTGACACAGCATTAACCCGTGGAAAAAGGGTATAACAATAAATAGAAGGCTGTGCCATGTGAAAAAGCAGCATACAATCTAGTAGGATTCCATCTCAATAGCATTATGTGTTTTGTACTTAGCTTTTAATGCCAGTTATTCTAATTTAGTGTGCTGATGATATTACATGGATGATATAGTCAGTGAGAATGAACATGTGTTTGTTAAGTTTATTAAATATTACATGTAAGCCCTATTTAGTGACATTGGACAAAAAACAATGCTATGTATAACTCGAAGTAATGAATCAAATATTAGCTCTAATCATTGGTGTGCAGTCAGACTAATGAGAGAGAACATCTGATTGGTTAGAATAGACTTCAGTGACCTGTTTAATGAAGCCAGTTTACGTGGGAATCGTTCAGATTCGGTAATGTTTAACAATGAAGGATTGAGATTGTTTTCAGGTGTGTTTATATAACAGCTATAGCGTTTTTATAGTACACATTTATATAAATTTTATTGTTACTTTCTCTACATATGGCTAGTGAATTAATTTCTATCAGGTAGAGAGGCCGGATAGGAGGGATAAGGCAGAGAAAAGCTCTGTCGTACAGTATTATGTTTCATTCCCATTTCTTGATGTAGCTACAAAGAGCTCATTTGTATTCCGTTGTCATAGAAAGATCCAATATGTTGACATCACAGCCAAAGCTACAACATGCCCAGGCAACCATCTCACATAGGTGGAAAATAATTTGATATGAAGACGCTCTAGCCCATTTTGTAACATTCTAAATCAACATTTCATTTTCACTCTGGTTTATTAATAGAGGTTCTGTGTAATGATATATTTATTGTGCTCAGAATGTGAACTTTATCCTGGCAGATTGCTTGCATCAACTGATTTCAGCAGCCAGACTTTACTTTATTAGACATATGTCATAAGTAAATCTAATATGTAAGTATACCTAATTACTGTAGATATTTACCTCATCCAGTCCATATAAGAAAGTCAAAATTTCAGGGTAATAAAACAATCCACTATGCTGAAGTTTGTTGTGATGAAACATATAAGGGTTGCAAAAGTCCCTGCTTCCCGACATTTTTAATTTAAAAGGACAATGGGCAAAATTGACTAAGCGGCGGTTTGACGGCGGGTCCTATTCTATTCTAAACCCCGGCGGTTTGGAGGCGGGTTCTATTCTGTTCTAAACCCCGGGGTTTTGGAGGCGGTTTTGCAGTGGTTTCTAAATAACAGCCCTGTTCTATTCTATTCTAAAATGTGTTTTGACTGTGGTTTGGCGGCGTTTTTGCTATCTGCAGATTTACTAAGGCCAAAACCGCTGCAAAACTGCCATCAAAACACATTTTAGAATAGAACAGGGCTGTCATTTAGAAACTGCTGCAAAACCGCCACCAAACCGCCAGGGTTTAGATCAGAATAGAACCCGCCACCAAACCGCCGGGGTTTAGAATAGAATAGAACCCGCTGTCAAACCGCCACTTAGTAAATTTTGCCCAATGCTTTTATTAGCAAAACATGGAGTGTTTTACTATTAAATAGGCTGCCTTTTTACATTTCAGGCTTAAACATGCTGGAAATCTGCAGTTTGCTTAGTAAATAAACCCCATAGTATATATTTCTATTTACACAAGCATATTTAAAGGATAGTGTAAGGTGCAATGCAATGACTAAGATTTATATAATAGCACATCACCTATTATTCACCCCTTTGCTTTAAAATTAAATGAGTTTGATGTGTGGATCTCAGTGCCTGCCAAGCTTTTAATGGAATTTCTTATGTTAATCATTAATAGCATCACTTTTGTATGGTTGTTTTAATGTACAGTACAAAGCAATCCATTTAGAGGCAGTAATACTTACCGCCGGACATCGCACTGGTACTGATGGCATATGCACTAACATATGCGAACAGTACAGCAAAGGACAGCTCTTCCCATAAGAGCCGTCCTTTGTGATCTCTGCCGCACAGTGGACTTTTGGGTTTATGACCCGGGAGTCCATCTGCGCATGCGCAGAGTGACGCAGTGGCTGCGGGGCATGCTGGGAGGGATCCGATCGGATCCCTCATAGCAGCGCGATGCGGTAAAGGCCCATAAACTTCTATAGGGTAACGCCAGCAAAAGCTGGCGTTACCCTCCGCATCCGAGCCCAGCGGCCAGGAGAATGATGCATACGAAAAGTGCAGTAAAAAGGGATTTTACAGCATTTTTCGTTAACTGCATCCCGCCCAGGGAGAGAGAACTGTAATTGTCCAGCAGGGAAGCCCTAAACAACTGGGGAGTCATTTGGGGCAGTTGGATTCAATAAACGGCTGTTAACTGGAATCACACCCACATTTAAATTCTTGTCACACTTTACACTATTTCTCAGTCCCGTAACTAGGGTAGTGTGACCAGTGCCATGGCACAGGGCACCGCAGGGCAGGAGGCGCTGTTTGGACCTGTCATTTTTCCTGTTTATTATCATTCTCACTTGTAGCTTCCTCTTCTTTTATCCCCAGCAACTCCTGGCCTCCCCTGTCTCTTCCCTGGCCCTTCCCCATGAGGCCATAGCCCTTTTTCAGGTGCACTATATTATGTCCCTATTTAAAAAATGGGGGTGGGGTGCCAATGCTCTCTCTGGCACAGGGCACCAAAAAGTCTAGTTACGGCTCTGCAATTTCTCATTATGTTGCACTTCACTTTTTGTAAATTAGCATCTGCAGAAAACTGCAGATTGTATTGAATACATTCATACAGTCAGTGAATTATGTAGGTTTGCATTATTACCGTATTGTATTTCAGACATCATTGAATAATTGGCACAGCATTTCCCAGGTGAATTTTAACACAGCTGAACGCAATAGGAGCGATGGACATGGATAATTTATGAAACTTGATAGATGTCGGCAATTTTAGAAGTGATTAAATGAAATGTTAATATCTCCACCATCTTTGGTTGGTTCTAACTTGATGAAGCAACGTGTTATTTGTAAATCATTTTTAAACTGAATACTGTAAATTTGACATTATTCCAATACATAGTACTAGTAGTTTTGGACTTTCCTTACAACGAATCTGGGTCAACACCCGCTCCGCCTCTGTCCCGCCTCCAGCCCCACTCTCTCTTCCCGCCCCCATCCCGCTATACTTACCTTGTGACTAGGGGGTAAATTTACTAAGAAGGGAGTTCTATTAAGAAGTGATGTTGCCCATAGCAACCAATCAGATTCCAGGTATTTTTCTAAAAGGTGCTAGATAAATGAGAAGTAGAATCTGATTGGTTGCTATGGGCAACATCACTTTTTAAATAGCACTCCCATCTTAGTCAATTTACCCCTAGGTCTCCTCTCTTCTCTTCTGTTCTGACATGTACAGTGGGAGCCTTGCGCACGTCCAGCTCTCTATGTGAATGTCGGAGATATAGCTACCACCATCTTCAATTATTATATAGATAAGATTTTCCAAATAATAATTACATGAATTGAACAAATTACATATTTACCATTATTGATACCTTGCAAATAGTTGTTGCATAGTTAATGTGGCGAATGAAGGATGATATCAGTGTTCATTATGCAGAAAATAGGATTAATTGTCAAATACGGCATAATTGATCACAGCCGACATGGGAGATGACAGAACTGCAATGTATCTGCTCTTTACCCTGCTATAAATCATGCATATTCTGCTGCATTTAAGTGTTTTAGACAGAATGGAATTATTTGGTTTTGAGCACTAGAAATCATGCAAATAGACATTTTTTCATTAGCTTTTCATTACTCTGGCATCCCCTATTAACCTTTTTATCTTCTGAACAACAAGCCACAATGACAGTTCCATCCACAATCCTCATTGCAATCATGTTTAGCAATGCAGATGCATATTATTAACCATCCCAGCTACATGCTGAACTTGGGTTTCTTGAATTCACAAATGTGCAAAATTGAATGTTATTATTAACAGTCATTTATATGCCCACATATGCTGCAGGCCTTTGCAGAGACTATTTAATCATTCACAACAATCGCTGCCCCAGTGACGCTTACAATCCATATTCCCCACTGATTGTCAGACTGGGCCAAGAAGGGCCCACCGGGGGAATGCAGTGGTAGGCGCCCAGGCTTAAGGGGTGTGGTCAGCCACCAGAGGGGGTGTGGCCAGCCACCACAGACGATTGACAAACCATTAGATGAATCCTGGTGTAGTTTCTATAGAAGTGCACCAAGCACCCATATATATCAGTGGTAGTGCTGAACCTGTTAACTGTCCCTCTAATAGAGTAACAATGTATAATCAAGAGCACAGTCTGGGACCTGACCCCCAGAGGAGGGGTGGTCGCTCTGGCAGTGGGGCCCACCGAGGATTTCCCCTGTACCCCTGTGGGCCTGTCCGACCCTGTCCCCACCACACGGACATTCATACACACAAGTACCCTACAAGTAGGTCTTTGAACTTTGTGAGAAAACCAGAGCACCCGGAGGAAACCCATGCAAACACGGGAAAAACATACAAATGCCACAAAGCTAGGGGCACTGATTCACAATGAATCCATTACACCAAGGCAGCAATGCTAACCATTGGGCAACTGTGCTCTAAATAATGCAATCCAGTGAAGTGGGGTTGTAATCCGCAGAAACCAGATGCTTTTTTCATCAGACTAAATTGGGGGAGGTAACGGGGAGCTGTTAGAAAAACGCTGGAGTGTTGGACCATTTAAACACTGTTTTCGGAGGTGTACATTCTTGCTCGCAGGAGGAGAACCCTCTGTGTGTCTGGAGACCCGCTATGTCCGCGACAGCCTAGACTTACTCAGAAGGCTGATGGCCACCTGATCTACATTTGATGCTTCCGATGATTCCGGTTTTGTGCGTGAACCGGCAGATGTGAGATGCTGCCAGTGGGTGTCTCAAAGCCCAGGACAGTAAGTGGCTCATTAGCATATTTTAGCAATTGCGATCCGTGAGAGATACCAGCTGCAAAGGAATTTGCATCCACATCTGTATCAGGCTCACTGTTCTGGGCACATAAATGTCCCTTGATGTGTGTTCTAGAGCTGACATGTATTAAAAATAAGTGAGATATATTTGTGAATAGGTTCCTGCTAATTTTGATTTTTTTTATTTATTTTTTAATTGTCTCCTCATAACCCACCACTGCACACGGGCCCCCCAAAGTGTTAAAACGCCTCTTGTGTTTGCACATCATAAATTGTGACCATTTTCTTAGATCTAACAGGTTTTCAAGAGGTACCAATTCTTTCCCCAGCTAGATGTCTGATTTGTCTGTACCATAACCTCGCAACCTGCAGAAAGGTTTCAGTGGCAATGTGATTACCACGTATGATCACGTCACTGTGACATCACTGTCAGTTATTCACAGTTATGTATCATAAGCCAAAGCAACAATACAATACTGGATCTTTGTCTTAAAGAAACCGAGCTTAATTCTTTTCAGTGATAAAGTATGAATTAATGTCCTTTGTATGAACTGACACCTTGTCGCTGTATCCCTGTTGGGTATTTAAACAGCTATTAAGCTTCCAAAAAAAAAAACTAATCTAAATTAGCAGGTGTCAGTTTGGTGTGTAAGATAACATTCTTTCTATCCTAGACAGCCCTGTGGATTACAGAACCATTCATTAACAAATGTGCTGGACTCACGGCGATGAAAATATGTACTATGGGTGTTACACTTGCCTAAAACCTTTAATGTATTGTTCTAGAAAATTAACAGAACATAAAAGCCGCTATTATCATGTTTTAAAGTACAATGAATGTGCAAAATATGCAAAGTAATACACCACATATGAAACGGCAGAACACGTTCGTCAAGGTACATTTTGACCTGCAAATAACATTATAAAATGTTACTTTAGTGAGGTAATGAAAAGTGCTCTAATTTGGCTCCTTATAAACTGCCATAGCTGGTAAAACTTATCCAATAATATCAATGCTCGAAAGACTTTATAAAACTTTGACTATGGCCCTGATTCAGAGCCGGACGCTCTGACCAGAGCGCTCGCTCTGAATCAGGGCCCACCTCCATTAATATGGAGCGTCCTCCTGGACGCTCGTATAGCTGTGGGTCACCACCCACAGCATATACGAGCGTGCAGGATGATGGTCGCGATGGTCTTGACCATCGCGACAATCGAAACTGCGAGCAAAAGCCTGCGATTGGGTTTATCAACCGCAAGGCCAGGAGTGATTTTGGCTCTATCAGAGCCAAAATCACTCCCACTGACATCACTAGTGATGTCAGTGGGGCCGGCTTCAGACGGTAGGCGTTCCCTTGGGAACGCCTCCATCTGGCAGGCACGCCCCCGGCACGCCCACCAAAGGGGGCGTGCTGTCAGTCACCATCGACAGCACGCCCCCTTTGATGAGACACTCCGAGCGAAGGAAAGTCCTTCGGTCGTCGGGTCTTGTGCATGCTCATGACGGAGCTCCCTCCCTGTCGGACAGCCTCTCACGAGTGGGTCTGAATGAGGGCCTATGTTCTATGTGCACACAAGGGCTGATCCAGTGTTGGTAGGAAAAAAGCACAACTGGAGATACATTCACCAGCGCATTGGCAGCATATGCGCCTGCTTTACCACAAGTCATCACCATCATCAATGTATACTCACATATAATTGTATACGTGCAAGGCCATAGTAACGGGTGGATGACCGGTGTGGCTGCCAAGGACACATGGCTGATGAGGAAGCATGGTCGTTCCACTGATGGCACCCATCTACAGCTCGCGGGGTGCCTTGGAAAGCATCAAGATGCTTAGAAAGGTCACCATGCACCCATCTTCCTGCTCTCCTTGATATGTCATGTCATAACATCACGTGCCAAGGGCGGGAGGAGGGGGTGCTGGCATAGGACGCCACTGAACCATGATTCGGCACTCTATATATATACACATAATTGCCTGTCTGCATGACCTGCACTCCCTACTGAACTGTGCATATGAACATAGCAAGGTCACATAAGATAAGCTCCACAAACAGACATAGTACCCACACTTCATCAGACCCAAAATCTTCAGTTCTTCCAATCAATGTACAAAAAACTGCACCAAGTCCAGGAACACAACAAAGACACTAATCTCTATCTTCTTACACTGGGGTCTATGGGCCTGATTCAGACCCGCTCGCGAGCGCATACCGGGTCGATGAGTAGTGGGTCGATGTTTGGCCCCTGCACATGTGCCACCTCTGGCGTATGTATGCGCGAGCCCCAGCGAGCGATGGCAGCTCCTTCGCTCCGGGGCTCACTACAAGACGATGCGGCTGTCGGTAATGATTGACAGCTTGCCCTGTTTTGTAGGCGGGGAGGGGGGGTGGCTGCACAAATGCAGGCATTCCCTTAGGTATGCCTGGCGCTTGTGGGCGGCCCTACTGACATCACTCGTGATGTCAGTAGTGGACTTCCTGCTCTATTAGAGCAGGATGTCCACTCGGGCTTGATAGACCTGAGACCCTACCATAGGGTCTCCTCGCAAGCCCGATGGTCGTGATAATCGCGACCATCGCCAGGCCGCTCGCAAAAGCTGTGGGTGGTCACCCACAGCTATGCGAGCGGCCTAGAGGCCAAAACTAGAAATAAATAAAAAACTCCCTGATTCGGAACGAGTGCACGCAAATAGCATGCGCCTCTGAATCAGGCCCTATGTACTAAGCCTTGCAGAAAGATAATGTATTTGAAAAATGACAGTTAGGAGCTGATTGGTTGGTATTTTATTTCTGTCCACTTTATGTCTCTCCAAGGTTTGGTACATAAATCTCACTATGTACAATATGCCCTGACTTGGTGACCTACATACAAGTAACTTGCACTGAATTTTATTGCTATGGGTAAAATGTTACAAGATTCTTAGGGGTCTATTTACTAAGCTTTGTTAGGAGGTAAAGTGAACGGAAGTAAGGTACCAGCCAATCAGCTCCTAACTATCATTTTTCAAACACAGCCTGTGACATGGCAGTTAGGAGCTGATTGGCTGGTACCTTACCTCCGTTTACTTTATCTCCTAACAAAGCTTAGTAAATAGACCCCTAATTCTATCAAATTGCAGAAGTCATTTCTCACCATGTGATATTTGCAGAGATATCTCAGTATCGTGGTGCGTGAGTAGCATACTGTAGAGAGGGAAAACTTCTTCCTACTGAAACTACAAATCAGAATGATGACCCCTGGGTTAATAATCTTATATCTGTCTATTCATCAATTCGACACAAAGCTGAATTAATGAGTCCAACTCTGGTTCAAAGTAGGGATGTGCAGGCTCGGATAGGTTCGAGTTTGCACGTGGAGTTCGGATTTTTCCCTCCAAAAAAACGGAACTCAGAACGAGGCAAAACGTCATCTTACATGGACGAACATCATCATTCCTGGACAAAAGACCAGGAATGATGATGTTCGTCCATGTAAGATGACGTTTTGCCTCGTTCTGAGTTCCGTTTTTTTGGAGGGAAAAATCCGAACTCCACGTGCAAACTCGAACCTATCCGAGCCTGCACATCCCTAGTTCAAAGTAGCTTTGCTGATCTGTGAGTATTACTAAATGTAATCAATAGGGAAATGTTTTATTTATTTGGGGATATTTGTGTTTGCTTTATGCAATTAATGAGTTAGGTTTCAATGTATGAAAAACAGAATTTAGCCTTTATGTTTTGCATACAAAAAAAACCATCATTATCATGCAGGAGAAATGATTAAAGGTTAAAAATAAAAATAATCTTCAATCTTTTTTTTTTTTTTTTCGTAAAAAACATACCTACATTTCTAATATTAATATTATTATGAAATAAAAAAGTATCAACTAAATAAATATAATCGTTTTTTCCCCTGTAACTATACTCGTAACATGAGGATGTAAGGTTTTCAACACATCCAAATCTATTATGTAGTATGTGTCATTAATTGGTTACTTTTAATTACAATGTTCTTATTTTAGACTCATTTGTTTGCAAATCACTACATGTGTATGTTCAAATATTGTGTCTTAGGGGTAGATCTACTACAGGTCGATATTAATCGATTTTCATCGATTGAAAATCAATGAAGGTCTATCAGTATTGATGTAGTGTTTCTGGGGCTAAATCACACATTTACTAATACTTAAAAAAAAACAAATCGTAAATTGCCTGTTAGAAAATGTGTGATTTAGACCCAGGAAATTGACCTTTAGTAAATATACCCCCTAATCTTAATGTTGTAACAATTTAATGTGTACGTTTACACAAAGGAATACAACGGAATCCATCACATTTGAGTTTTAGAGAAAAGCAAAGGATAAAGATGGTTACATCCTTTATAGATACAGATTTAACATTTTCATTTCATTTGCTTAAACAGAAGCCAAGCTGTTTCTCAGTATAAACAAGAAGATGGCATAGTATTCCTACCTACTGTGCAAATATGTAGCATAAAGGAAACGCACAGACTGAATAAGGTGTGAGGAGACAGGAAACATCTCTATAATGGTGTAAGATGTGACAGTGCTACGGTGCGGGAACAGCATTGTAGTGGGTGAATAGAGGAGGAAGCAGAGCATGGGAGAAATGTAACCTGTGAATTAATCGCCTCCTCTGCTAGTATACTGGAACGTTATAAGATGGTAACTCACTTACAGTATATCATGGGTTTCATGTTGCAGTGCAGTCTTATTTTATTCCATATTGAGTCTTTTCAGAAGATGCAAAACAAACAATAGTAAATAAAATGTAAACAAAATGCAACATTCAGATCATTGTGAGTTTGCTTCATTTAGTTATTTTTGTTTTGCCAACTAGGCTGAAATATTACATTATTTTAAATGTACTATTAAACATGGGTAATTGTTTTTATAATTATTAATTTGACATTAATCTAAATTATGCACTTAAGGTTAATAGTTTAACAAGATGAAACAATGTATGCATATTATTATTGTTATTGTTATTATTATTAGTAGTAGTAGTAGTAGTAGTAGTAGTGGTACAAGTAATAATAGTGTTAGTAAGGGTTGGGCGACAGGGGGGGGGGAATACGGGCACCCGTACCAGGCCCTGAGGTCCAGAGGGACCCCAATGTCCACACGGGCACAAAGCAGGCCACAGACAGCAGACAGCTTCGCCTGGAAGATAGCTCCAGCCGACACGCTGCAGCCGCCGGTACCCGCTGCCCAGCTTCCTTGTAGTCTGGCACCCGGCAGCGCTGGGCTTTTCCATGTGGCTCAGGCTCGGGCAGGACATGACCTCCAGCAACGCAGCGGCGTGACATCATAGGTCACGCCACCACACTTTGCCGTCACCTGTCAGGTAGGCTACAGTGGAGAGGGAAAGGGGGCAGGGGTTTAGGGCTGAAGAAACTGAAGGAGGTTGGGGGCTGAAGAAGGTAAAAGAGGCTGAGGGCTGGGGAAGGTGATTCGAGTCTTGGGAGTGGGACTAAGGGCTGGGGAAGGTGATAGGAGTCATGGGACTAAGGGCTGGGGATGGTGATGAGAGGCATGGAACTAAGGGCTGGGGATGGTGATATGAGTAATTGAACTAAGGGCTGGGGATGGTGATAGGAGTCATTGAACTAAGGGCTGGGGATGGTGATAGGAGTCATTGAACTAAGGGCTGGGGATGGTGATAGGAGTCATGGAACTAAGGGCTGGGGATGGTGATAGGAGTCATGGAACTAAGGGGTGGGGATGGTGATAGGAGTCATTGAACTAAGGGCTGGGGAAGATGATGGGATTCATGGAACTAAGGGCTGGGGAAGAAGATGGGAGTCATGGAACTAAGGGCTGGGAAAGGTGTTGGGAGTCATGGGACTAAGTGCTGGGGAAGGTGATGGGGGTTCTGGTGGTTAAGGAAGGTGATGAGGCTGAGGAAGGTTATGGTGGTCTGATGAAGGTGCTGAGGTCTGAGGATGGTGATGAGGTTCTGAGGCTGAGGAAGGTTATGAGTAACTTTTGGGCTGAGAATAGTGATGAGGGTCTGAGGCTGAGGAAGGTGATGAGGAGCTTTTGGGCTGAGGATAGTAATGAGAGGCTGAATTTGAGGAAGGTGATAAGGGGCCGAGGACTGAGGATGGCTGGCTGCACACACCATCCCTCCTACCCTTGAGGCACCCACAACACTGACATCAAGAAGACCATGGAAGAGACTGCAGACAAGAAATACAGCCTGCATCATCAGTGACAGTGTGGTAAGACAGTGTATTTTTACTTTATTTAAAGGCTGGTATATCTTTCAGCTAACATTATCATGCTTCACATATCACACATGCAGGGGAAGGGTCCCCAGACACATTAGTGTACCAGGCCCCGAGATTTCTGTAGCTGGCCCTGGTACAGGATCCCGGGATGCCAGTGGTCACAATACCGACAGCGGCATCCCGACAGTCAGAATCCCAACACCTTGAAGGGAAGTATGCTAACCATAACCTTCCCGCTGCCTAACCTTACCCCCCCGGCAGCCTAACCCTACACCCTGCAGCATAACCCTCCCCCTAGTGACAAACTCTAACCCTCCCCCTAACCCTAATACTTACCATTGGTATTCTGGCGCCGGGATTTCGACTGCTGTTGGGATTCCGGCAAAAGTATTCTCAGCATTGGCTTCACGGCCACTGGGATGGTAACTACATCCTGTTAGATAGACAGTACCCTGGTTGGATTCAACATTCCGTTGTATTTATATATTGTCTAGTTGTTCAGGGCCAAACATCTGTTTTTGTGTTTGTGTAAAGACTGCTATTACCTGCTCACTTGCTTGGATGTTATCAAAGGCAATGCCCACGGAAATATATACAGATAATAGATTAGATTTGGCAGGATTTTAAAGATAATAAATTAGGTTGGATTTTACATCTACAAGAGTGACGATCTCTTATATCTCATCGTTACCTAGTAGGGGCAAATATGAGGATTTAAGCAGATTGCTTCTCAGTGGTGGCAACTCTTCTGCTATAGTTTAGTTCTCTCTAAAGTGTTGACAGATCGAACAACTGTGTGCTATCCCTGGAGACACAATAGGGGCACTTGGAAGTCTTTAGGACACTTGAATTGTAAATTCCAATGATAGCTTTCACTACTGTATGTTGTACATGTCTGGCTTGCATTTTTTTTAACCTGTCAGCACTATAAGTGTTGAAAGGTGCAGCAAATTCTGCTGTTGACAGCTGTCGGAAGGGGGTTCAAAAATAGTAGGAGCCATTAACAGTGTCGAGGACAGAACAGCATAAGAAAGAGACAAACTATCAGCAATTGTTAATGATTCTAAGATGATAGTTGTCTGATAACTCAATGAAAGCTTTGTCCACTTAAGAGAAAACAGAGAAATGATTACCAGATAATGGTGCCAAATAATTATGAATGGTCATGCCACAAATTGGCCTAGTAGTAGTAGGAGAGTTACAGAAGGACTCCAGGTTAAACTAATATTATGCTGATATTACTCTCACCAACCTCCCCAAGCCTCACATACACATGGGGGTATATTTACCAAAGACCGGGTTTTTAGAAGTGGATTTGTGTTGCATAGCAACCAATCAGGTTCTAGCTATTATCTCCTAGAACAGGGATGGGGAACCTCCTGCCCGGGGGCTGTATAAGGCCCTCAGAATCCTTTGGTCTGGCCCTGGGAGCTTTCTTATACTAGCCTCATCTGGCTAGTGGGGTACCTAGAATGGCACCATGCAGCCAGAATCTATGCAGCAGTGCCGTCTGGAGCATTTTTAGGATGCTTCAGACAGGATGCACTTACAGCTCCCCCGGAGCATCCTGGTGCTCCCCGGAGCATCCTGAGGTTGCTCCAGGCATTGCTGTAATCTGTGGCCTCGCCCCCGTGTGATGTCACATGGAGGGGACGCAGGCTGCACCAGGCCCGCGAATAATGTTCTATATATCAAAATGGCCCTCGGCAGAAAAAAGGTTCCCCACCCCTGTCCTAGAAGGTGCTAGATAAATGATAAGTATGACCAAATTGGTTGCTATGGGCAACAACTCGACTTCTAAAAACCTGCACTTCAGTAAATATACCCCCTAGTGTTTAACATGGACATGTGGACGGGTTGTAGTCAGGATCCCGTTGACCATTGATCAGGTGCAATGTGTGGAGTTGAATATATCAGGAAGAACAAAGCTCGCAGACACTAGGGGGGAGATGTATCAAATCTTATAGAGTGGAGATGTTATACATAGCAACCAATCTGCTATCATTTAGCTAGTACATTCTATAAGATGATAGGTAGAATCTGCTTAGTTGCTACTGGTAACTTCTCCACTTGTCCTCTCCCTAGACGTATGGCAAGGTTGGGAATGGGAGATGCTACAGTATGGTTTTACAATACAGTTATCTTTAAATGCAACCTCAGGGTTCCACTTTTCTTTAACCACTGCCTGGAATACAGATATGTTTGTGACACAAATTTAGCAGAAATGATTGTATACAATTCGAAAATACCCAGTTACTCTATATATTTGACCGCGGTACTCAATTATACAACACATCTTAGCCTAGTGTTTTTTAGCTATAATTACTCATCAATAAATGTCCTTAAGGCCATGAACATAGCAAACGTTTTCTTACCCACTTACCCCGCTGTCTGATTTATCACCTAACATTTTATCTGCTATGATTGCACGAAAGCAATATTTTCTTCTCCATCAGCAAAGCTGATCTCTTTATTAGCTAGAGGTTCTCCTGACCTGCTCCACAAACACGATAAATAATCAATCCCGTGAAATATTACTAGTTGGGCCCTGGGAGGCTCTAAAGCTTTTTTTTTTCTTGACAGAGTAAGAACTAAACTATCGAAGATGGAGACAGTCAAGCGTCGTGGAGAATTCATCACTCGCAAGGTAACTGCCGTCTTCAGGACTCACTCAGCCAGAAAATGAACAGCTGCCATTGTTGATCAAATTGAAAGAAAATACTCGTTGGGAAAAATAGTTTTCATTATTATCCCAATACAGATAAAAGAAAATGCTCGCTTAGCGCAAAGGATTGAGGGACTCTCCATAAATCTTGGCTTGGTATGCAAAGGGCAAGTATGAGTTTATTCTGAAAGCTGTGACCTGAGAACGATAATCGCTGCTTCTTTTAATAGTAAGCAATGAATTTTTCTTGACGGGCGGATCGATTCTTGCCCAAGTACATGGATTACACAGGTAGTTTGGTAAAGTGAAAGGGACTTACATTGGGGCTTATTAATGAAATGATCAGATGTTAATGCTTAAAGCTCGCTCAGGTTTATCGGCACGTTTATTAGACTTCATATACTGATAATGTATATTAAGCTTTTATGCATAGCTAAATTTATGTGCAAAAATAAGGCATAATTGACTACTACTGAGGTGAGAAGTCTCAGATTAAAAAGATATTTAACACATTTTCTCTCTCCTCCAGTCTCCCAAATTCCAATATAGCACTGTGGAGTCTGACAAATTAGTGACGATAATAATAATAGACATGGCCCTAGGCCTTGCTGAGGTAATAAGCTATATTAGGATTTCTGTACCTGCATGCTTATCCCTCTTTGGCTTAGACCGCTCCCTCTTACTATTCCTGGAAAATACAGCTGTTTGGTAAAAAGATGATGTAACATAAGAATAAAATGTAAGAAAAAAAAGTTAAATCAACATTAGCACCATTTCCATGCTGTCACCTAAGTATTGTTGTGCCCAGACGGAATGCTTGGTAAATACAGACATGGCACTGGAGAGGGTGCAGAGAACTTTGGGGTCGATTCAGACCCAGAAGCTAAACTGCGCCCTCTCGCAGCCAAAAGGGACCGGGAATGCAAATTCCGCAATTGCGCTGTCTCTTGTACGGACGCCCACAGAGCGAACGCACGCCGGTCTAAAGACGCCCACTTTTCTTTCTTAATACACGTCATCTCCAGGAAGTGTATGATTAATCAGAGCCATCGGAACTGCTCGCAGTGCTTGCGGTAGACCCTACCCCGCCGCAAGCACTGCGATCACTGCAAGGTGAAATACAACCAAGTGACGTTTACAATGACGCATGTTTGCTAATTATATATGCACACTCACAAAATGCAGTTTAGACGCCCAGACACGCCTGCGTTCGCAGCACCACTCCCCCGTTCACAAACACCTTCCCCTGGGTGCAAGGACAGCAGCAGCAATGCAGTGAAATCAGCCTTTTCCTCTTATGGGTCAAGCCAACTAGCCACAAATTTCTTGCAACCATGAGTAAGTGCAGCTATGGGGTAAATTCAGTTACCCGTGAGTCCTTTCGTAGTGCGAGTAAGTGGGGCTATATACTGCACTTACGGTGCCTGTAGAGTTGTGGATCTTTGGCCCTCATTCAGAGCCGAGCGCTTTGAGCAGAGCGCACGCTCTGAATGAGGGCCGTCCTCCATAATTATGGAGCGTCCTCCTGGACGCTCGTATAGCTGTGGGTCACCACCCACAGCCTATACGAGCTTGCAGGTTGATGGCCGCGATGGTCTTGACCATCGCGACCATCACCACTGCGAGCCGGAGCCTGCGGTTGAGTTTCTCAACCGCAAGGCCCGGAGTGATTTTGGCGCTATCAGAGCCAAAATCACTCCCACTGACATCACTAGTGATGTCAGTGGGCCGGCTTCTGACGGTAGGCGTTCCCTTGGGAACGTCCCCGTCTGGGAGGCACGCCCCTGGCACGCCCACCAAAGGGGGCGTGCTGTCAGTCAACATCGACAGCACGCCCCCTTTGATCAGACACAACGAGCGAAGAAAAGTCCTTCGCTCGTCGCGTCTGGCGCATGCGCACGACGGAGCTCCCTCCGTCGTGCGCATGCGCAGTGCACACCATCAACCCACTTGCGAGCGGACAGCCACTTGCGAGTGGGTCTGAATGAGGCCCTTTGTTCCATCAGTCCGGGTCTGCATGGAGTGCGAGTTGCAGTACTATTGGCGGCGTTTCCACATCGTTACAACTGCAACTCGGCACCCCCTCATCGCTAACTGAATCGACCTTTATATGTTGCACTTACAGTACCTCCGGACTCACAGATTTTTGTTCCATGTTCCCGGGCCACATTGGCAACTCGACCCCAGTGCGAGATTGAGCCACGAAGGGGGCAAACTGCGGTGCCAGTGGTGGTGTTTCCATGCCGTTACAATGGCAACTCGCTCCCCTCACGTCTAATTGAATCGACTCCTAACGGTGCATACACACGTAACAATTTTTTGAACGATTTAACTATAACAGCGTCGTTATCATTCAATCGTTAAAAAAATCATTCAGTTTCTGAGTTATAACGATGAACGATTATCGTTCATGTGCGTTCCCGTTTGTAGTTTGTAGTTCATAGTTCATTCTGACTGACCAACTGAACGATTTTCATTAAGGGAAGTTACAAAAATCGCTTGTAGTTCAAAAAATCGTTCATTACACTTTAAAAAATCTGACATAAAATCGTTCATAAAATCGTTGGTAACAAAATCGTTGTGCGTGTATGCAGCTTGAGTGTTAAGAAAATATGCAAAACAAATATTTATATGATCATCACTGCAACCTCAAACCTGTGCTTATTTAAAATACAGTGTATTGGAAGTGGAACAGTGACAGCACCACAATGTATGATATTGCTTAATAATACTGTAAGCACGGCTTGTGGATGTTATAATTAAAATGATAAAAAATGTTATTGTTTCACATTCAATGGAAAATGACAAAGATATGACAGTTCTAATAGCTAATATGCTTGTTGCTAGGAGCATTCGCTGTACTGCCTCATACATGTCATGCATACATAGCAACCGTCTTTACAATGAGTTTAAAGCATCTAAAATCAGCCCATTCATCCGCACAGCCAGGAGTAGGGATATTTTACTATATCTGTAGATTACGGGGTATGGGTTTTTGTTGATTGCCTGATACAGGTGGTAATTATGGTCCATTCAGCCAGAGCTGCGCTCACCCACAAACAAATTAACAAATTTCCCATAATCCATCAGGCAATATTAATCCAATGGTTTTATTTTCAGTGGATCAATTCACAAATCTCATCATAGTGGTTCTAGTAAAAAAATGAATAAAAAATCAACAAGTTGTTTAAAATTTCACTTCAAGATGGAGTGATTCCCTATGATGGGAAAGCAGGGAAGAGATTTATTTATTTTTTTCATTTTCCACTTTAATTTTCCCGCTTTCATTGCATAATTACTGACCTTAAATAGTCCCCTCTGGGAGATCCTGGAGGCAAGAGGGCCTGATTCAGAGCCGGATGCTATTTGCGCTCGCTCGTTCAGAAAAAGGGGCTGGCTATTTAAATTAACCGTTCGCTCTTTTCGGTCTGTTCACGCCTCTATGTCTGAACGAGCGAACAAAACATGCGGACGTAATTTTGAAAAAAACGCCCCCTGGCCGCTCGCATCATACGTCATGTCCGCTATTTATTAGATTAATCGAGTACATCGGACAGCGTCTGAACTGCTCGCTATTCTTGTGGTAGCATTTTCCTACCGCAATCATGCGAGCAGTTCTGACTATAAAACAACCAAGTGACGTGGTTGATGACGCTGCTTTATTAATTATGCACACCCTTAAAATGCCCGTTTTGACCTTTAGGCACGCCTGTGTTCTGATCTCCACTCCCTGTTTTCAAGCACCTTCCCCTGTTACCACCCACATACGCCTCCTCCTGTCACTCAAAATAGCAGGCATTCGCTATTTAGCGAGCACACGATTTTCGGCCGCACTGACTGGTTCGCGCATGCGTATTACAATCCGTACGCATGCGCAGATGTGAGAACATCGCTCGGAATGAACGAGTGGCCGCTTACGAGCGGCTCTGAATCAGGCCCTGAGATCCACGTGGAAAGTACCGGGACACTGTTACTGTCATCAATACTTTCCTCCTCTCACTGCACAATGGGCCTGATTCAGCTTGGATTGCAGTTGCTAATACGCACACAATCGGCCGATAGCTGCGTTCTGCGCATGCGTATGCATCGCAGTGTGCGTGCGCGAGCCGGCCACTGTGATTGCAGTGACAACGCAGACCCATTGCGGAGTGATTGACAGGAAGTGCCGTTTGTGGGTGGTCGGGGAATTAGCCACTGCAATGAGTAAGGACAAACCTTGTGCAAGTGTGCGTGAGGCTGCGATGGTACTCGATTGTACCGATGGTTTCGCAGTCTTGCTAAACACTAAGTATGTGTGTAAGGTAAAGTGGGCGTCCTTATGTAGTGCTGCAGCGGCGGCATAGCGATCTCAATGGATTAGCATACTATCGCAGTTGAACTGCGTGCGTAATCGCTATTGCATTCACAGTTGCGATCGGTTGTGAATCAGGCCCAATCTTCAGAAAATGGGACCACAATATTGCAAATATAGCCCCCAGACTGCCCACTTCACTGGGGAATTGGGGGAAATTTGGGAGAAGGGTGCCAGAGAACTCCCCAAAATCATAAATCATTTTCATGTATGCTAACACTCCTATAGAAGCAGACGTCCAACATTTTATATGTTGTGTCCATTTAACACTATGGGCCATATTCAATTTGGAGGGAAAAGTCCGTTCCAAATCGGCGAAAACGGAAAAGGGCAAAAACAAAATCAGTGAAAAGTCCTGTCATTTTTGGGGAAATCAGCCTGACACCCCCCAAAAGATGCTCTGGCATGGGGGATCACTATGGGTACCCCAGAATAGCCCTGCTAAAGGTATGTGGGGTCTTTAAATGGTCTCAATAGCTGCTGTTTTGCGTTTTTTAGAAGGTGGTGAAGAATAGCATTTAGGAAATTTATTTTTTGAAAAATAAGTAGTTCCATCAAATTTGGGGTACATGAAAATGTGTGCTAACATATTTTAAAGTTGCTAATATGAAGTTTAAAAAAAATTTGAAAAATCCACCTGCCGCAACCACCTGCAATCAAAAAACACCTGGGGCAAACTTGGGGACCCCCCCAGAGTCTATTTCGCTAGTTTAGAAGTTTGTCCCCCAACTTTGGTCTTTTTCGCCACCAAAACAAAAGTACTTTTTTGGGGTGTCCTAAGGTACTTTTTTTTTATTTTTGACACAGATTACCTTTGGGGGCCTGTCCAAGGGGTGCAGGGTGGTTTTTGGAAGTCTGCACCCCAAAACCCCAATTCTGCACTTATTCTCACCACCTATTCATAGGTGATATTTTTCCGCCGGGTTTGATGCATTGACTTTTCGCACCGGCAAAAAGTCGGACAAATTGAATACGGGGAGAAGTGCATTGGTAATGCAGATTGTAGTGTGATATTACCGACTAAAGTCGCATTGCGAATTCAGGCATTATCACAGGGATTTACTAAAAGTCCCTTGCAGGGACTGCTCTGTCCCTGCGAATCCCATCTGCACAATAGTCACGGTATGTTTGCAAAAAAATACCGTGACTAGTGCCCTGCGCATGCGCCGACCGACCGTCACTGCTAGGCCCCCCCCGGCACTAAGCCCTGCCCCCATCATTAAGCCCCGCCCCTGCGATTGCAGACCCCCCCTCGACCCCCCCCACAAACCCCCTGCCTTAATAGCACTTACCTGTAGTCATCAGTGCTCCGGTGATGTCTTCCATGCCTCCGGTCAGCTGATATCCCATACTGCACTGGAACCCAATTACCTGATGACCGGGCCACAGTGCAGCATGAGAGACCAGCTGACCGGAGGGAGAACATCACCGGAGCCCCGACCACCGGTCCATGGAGTCAGGTAAGTAAATTTTTCTTTTACCTTTTTTTTTTTTTTTTTTTAGCAGAGATCAGCTTGCGGTCTTTTTAGACCACACAGCTGATCACTGGGATCGGCTCCGGGGTCTACTCTGCCTGTTACAGCAGAGCAGGAGTCCGGTAACCTCCAGGTGGTGTTATTATCACAGGGCCTCCCCAGGTATTTTTTTCACTATTTATTTTTAGTAACTACCAGGCAGATCACATTTCCCATTACAGTTATGGGAAATGTGATCTGATTACTAAAAATAAGTGATACTTAGGGGTTGGAGTAGAATTTTACGATTTCTACTCCAATTGCCCTTTAGTAACTCTAGGTGATACTAAAAAATGTGAAAAGGGTGTGAAAACACCCTTTCTCACTTTATTTTAGTAAAAATAATGATAATAAATAGAGCCCTCAGAGTCTCTCGCTAGATGAGATCGCTCGCCCCCAGCATATGCAAATTTATCAAAAGTGACGCCATGGGAAGCGATCGCTCGCCAAGGCATAAGCACGCCCACCATGTCTTAGCGAGCGACCAGCATACGCCCAATCGCACAGGCAGAGCTGCCCACCAGCACACGTCATCTCCAGGAAGTGTAGTAAAACATTTGTACATCGAGGACAATCGGAAGCGATCGCAGAGCTTGTGGTTGCCTTACCCTACCGCAACCACTGCGAGGACTTCAGTGTAAAAAACAGGCATATGACGTGTACTAAGACGCTGCCTGTTAATTATGCATGCCTCTAAAATGGCGTTGAAACACTCAGGCACGCCTGCGTTCGCACCTCCACACACCCGTTACTAGTGTCCTGCCCCTGTTACCACCCACAAACGGCCTCTCCTGTCACTCATTTCACTGGGCTGTCTTTGCTGGGCGAGTGAGCGGCCTGCGATCGCACAGAGTAGTTTGCGCATGCGAGAATGCAGCGTGCGCATGCGCGTACGCAAACCACTGGGCCGCTTGCGAGCACACAGTGCTAGCGAGAGACTCTGAATGAGGTCCTCTATTCCCAAGTCTGAATCAGGCCCTGAGTTGCTTCCCATCTAATAAAACACAAAATGTGCAGAAAAGTGGTTGTTGTACCATAAGCCTCTCCCACCGTGTACGTTATAGGAGCTGATCTATATGTTGCTTGCAGCAAATAATTGGTGGGTCTTGCTATAATTAATTCATTCTGTAACTTGGCTCGTAAGAAGATGGTGAAAATTCCATATGAGCAGAGGGAGTCAGCCTGAAATTCCCCCAGCTTCGGAACATATGTTTGATATGAAAGAAGACATTAACATAAGTTATGCAAAAATAAATCCAGCTAAATAGAATATTGCATATACTAAGTGTTTTCCTCAGCAACGGAAAACAAACGGGAAGAAAAAAATGATTTATCTTTACACAGCTTCTCGAACTAAATATGCCTAATGAAATAAACACAAAGTTGATTAAAGGAGGTTCAGCCAGTGTAAGCCTGGGCATATTAAAATATGGACAATTTCATAATGGTTCTCGCATTTTGGTGTGCATTAGGAATTAATGAAGTTGATTAATGAAGTTGCAAGTATAGGTCCTAGCTCCCATCTGTTTGCCTCTTCCACACATGGTATATCGTGCAGACATAGCGGGAGATGTAACACGGAGAGAGAAAAAGTGGAGAGAGATAAAGTTCCAATCAATCAGCGGAATGGTATTGAAATACAGATGGCTCAAGACACAGTGACAGGACGACAGGTGAAGATCCCGACGCCCGGGGATAAGTATGCTAACTCTCCCCTCTCCCCCCCTAACCCTAACCCTCCCTTAGGGGTGCCTAACCATAACCTCTCCCGCTAGTGTCTAACCCTAACGTCCCCCCATGGGTGCCTAAACCTAACCCCCCTCCCCACACCCTAAATCTAACTCTCCTGGGGGGGGTGCCTAATCCTAACCTCCCCTACTAGTGCCTAACCATAACCCCCCTACCCCTAACCTTCCCAGGGGGGGTGCCTAACCCTAAGTCCCTCCGGGGGTCCCTAAACCTAACCCCCCTATCCCCGGACTCAGGACCTCGTTCAGAGCTGCTCGCAAAATGCAAGTGCTCGCTCTCAATGAGGGCGGCCGCTTTTGTGTGAAGAGCCAGCCTCCTGGCCATTCGCTAAGCTGTGGGTGACCACCCACAGCTTTAGCGAGCGGCCAGGTTGATGGTCGCACCATCGGGGCTTGCGACGAGACCCTTGTGGTAGGGTCTCATCTACCGCAAGCCCCAGGCAGCTTCCTGCTCTAACAGAGCAGGAAGCACCCTACTGACATCACTGGTGATGTCAGTAGGGCCGTCTACAAATGGCAGCTGTTCCTTCAGGAATGCCTACGTTTGTCTGGCCACCCACCCACCACGCCTACAAAATGGGGCGAGTTGTCGATCAACATCGACAGCCGTCCCTTTTTGTAGTGACCCCCTGGAGTGAGAGAATTTCTATCTTGCTCCGGGACTTGCGCATGCGCAGTGCACCATCATCGACCCGCTTGTGAGTGCATAGGCACTTGCGAGCGGGTCTGAATGAGACCCTAAGTGTATACTTAACCAGCAGAAAGGGAGAATCGGGCGTCCTCAGCATTCCGGCGTCGGGATTAACATAGGCATCAGTATTTTGATGTCTATGTTAAATCTCTTGCCAGGATTACGCTGGCGGGATTGAGACTGACGGTCTCATAACTACATCCCCGATCAGCTTCTAACTGGCATATTACAGGCTGTGTATGCTGGCTTTTTAGAATGCTGGACATACTCACATTAATACAATATCATTGACCTGACCCTGAGTCGGCCGCTTCTTTTGTCGCACGTCTGCGACTTTATGCAAAGTACAGTACAAAGCCCTTCCCTGACATGCAGTCGTGCATCCAAATGTGCAAGCACTAAGAAGCCCACTGTTAGCATCCGTAGACGCTGTAATACTGCCTGGTGTCTCTTTAGACGTCACCAACGAAACTTGCATCCATTGTTATGGTTCTGGCAGTGTGACCTCACACACAGGGGAGCTGAGAGGTTCCAGTGAGCGGGTAGTAATTACCTGGACCTTGGCTTGTTTAAAGTGCCCGGCAGGGACCCAGGCCATCCGGGCAGTGGGTAGAATGCCCCCCTCCTTGGCGCATGCATTGTAGTTTTCATATTTTTTATTTTCCAGGGCAAGTGTGGCCATGGCCCCAGTGTTTGGTATGGCCAGTCTCCTGGGCCCTTCATTGCTTTCTGTGGCCCTGCTTGCACACCCTTCATCTAGAGCCAACAATAGAGTGCAGGGGCATACGACAAGACGCGAAGACGCAAATGCGGCAAGGTGACAAAACAACAGAGAGGAAAAGGCTTTAGATCTTTTTATCCGTCCAGGCATATAGTAAATGACCTACTTATGCACTGGCTGCAACTCAAGCAAGTGTCACCCTTAAGAAACAGAAAGGTAGGTATCCATGATATATCTGTTTTCACATATGGTCACTATTATAAGCCATAGTATTGTTGTTTGCTGCATGATAAATTATCTTTTAATATACAAAACCTAGATTGTATGCCACATTCATTTAGATTTTTGTATGACTTATCGTGGCCTTTCCTACAGACACAACACTCAGTAATCAAAAGAGCGCAATGCACAATGGGGTGTCAAAAGTGCAACTGAGAACATATTCTCAGCAAGGTCAGGAAGTGCCAACGAACGCAACAGAACAGACAACCTGAGAAGGGCGATAAGAAGGATTCCAACAGATTGGAGAGAGAGGAGAGAACAAAAGGCCCCAAGATAGCAAAGAGGGGAGAATCAGAATGACACAAGGGGAGGGAGAAATATTCAGACGGTTTCATGTTCATTTCTTCTTCTAATTAAAATTGTAACCAGATGGTTGTTGGCACCAATCCAAACCCCTAAATAACCTGCAGAGCCAGGGTGCCACACGTGTAAAGCTTTGTGCTTTAGGACGGCTTTTCCATTAGCCTCTGAAAGCTGCTTTTCAATGAGCAAACAAAGTGGGAATTTTACAGAGATATCAAACCTTTAGAGACCTACACATACTTATAATACGCTGGTGGAAATGCACCTTCAAATGTCATGTATAACAGAGGTTTAACTCCTTCGGGGTCTTCTGCCTGCGTTATGGAAATAGAGTCCTAAAGAGCAGATGACTGCTGCCTTCTAATTATAACTGAGTGTATATGTGTTTGTAAATAAGCGTACAAGGATCCTTTCACAGCGATGAGGGTTTCTTCTGGAACATCTCAAATTTTGGGGGGTTACCCCTCTCTAATTTTGCGTCATCATGGCCTCACCCGGTGGTGTGACTGCTGGAGGTGACCAAAGCGTTTCCCTGTGGATGCCAAGTGTGTGTGTGGGAAGGGGGGTGCCAGCAAGTGCTCTGGAGGGTGAGAGCATTGTAGATAGCTGTGTCTGTGTCACATGGTCACTCTCTAGCATCATCGGCCATTTGCAGACATTTTCCAGTGCTTCTCTGCAGTCATTCTTCTCCCTCTTGCTGGTAAGCAAATGGGGGATCTTGTCTCCAGGAAAGTAAGGATCTTGTCTCTGGGGGAGTGCGTATCTCTGTGAGGTGATGTGGTATTGCCTCCCAGCAACAAGACTTAAGTATCACCACAGGTCCCCAAACCCACTGCACAAGTACATGCTTCAGTGGGGTGAGGGGGTGCGGTGTAAAGCCACGATGATGCAAATTAAATTGCACAAAGTTGTCAGGTGTGTCTCTTATGTTTATTTTCGTGTAACAAATAGGGACACCTGAGTCAGCAAATGCTTCTTTTAGGGACCTCTCGTCTACACATTGTGGAAGTGGCCATTTTGTGTGCTGCAGGTGTGCAGAGAGAGCCAGTATAATGTATCAAGCCCCAGGCATGTCTGGGTATCGGGCCTGATAGGGAAGCACAGCCATGCCTATAATAAGATATGGTCACACATCCTTCTGTCATTAAACTTTAGCTTTGTGGAGGTGCAGCATATAAAGTGAGCCCAATTTCCAAAAGGTGGCATCGCCAAGCCCTCATAAGCTTATTCACACCCCTCTTAGTACTGAGAACAAAACCATGTTCTGGTGCCCTGATGGGCTGCACCATTGTTCAGCAGAATACTGTCTCCGTTCCTTGGTGGCTGTGATATCATTAAGGCCCAGGAATAAATGGTACTCAATCTAATTAGCTCTCAGTAATGTATTTGGCTCCCAGTGAATTGATAGGCTCTTTTCTCATGCAGATTGGTTCCACCGCACAAAAGCTAACTCCAATGTCTGTAAATGACAGGTGCATGTAAAGCTCCTACTTGGATTTTTCAGAGAAACAACATTTCCAGTTTTCAATCTGACTTAATTCAAGTACAATTCAACTCCGTGCTCCAGAAATATGGAGAATTTATGTTCTACTTTATCAAATCAAGCTATTAATGAACCTAGTATTATTATTGCTGTTGTTAGTAGTAACAATAGC
Organism: Taudactylus pleione; assembly: GCA_031769625.1. Taxonomy (NCBI): domain Eukaryota; kingdom Metazoa; phylum Chordata; class Amphibia; order Anura; family Myobatrachidae; genus Taudactylus; species Taudactylus pleione. Next base: position 1,053,398 of record JAUIMM010000205.1, read on the forward strand.
AACTGCTGTTTAGAGTTATTTACATGGAAATCCCTCTCGGGTCTAGCTAAAAATGATGATGGTGCTTTCAAAAAATCATCAGACTTCAAGCACTGTATAACTGGAACTACCAATTACATGTAAAACATGTGGGAAACAGAATGCAGTGAAAAGTGTTACATTTTCCATGCTAATCTTTCAGATATTTTGTCTATTGCTCATTCTAAATTCTAATACAAGTTGACCACAATAGCCGGCCTAAAGGCCATCGCACCTTTGTGTTCGCACATTAACTGTTGGTGAATTAGTGTTAGAAAGTTGGGCAGAAAATCAACAGCATAGACAACCGCCACAAAACAACCTTAGCAATCGGCACTGAACCAGGAGAGGCCGAGAGTGGTGAGAGAATTGACAGAATGAATAGCATTATAGTGAGAACACAATGGGATTTTCAGGCATTGGTGAGAACTGGAGGCAATTCAACAGTGTGCCTAGAATACAATAAAACAATTCTAAATTATAAGTATCAGGAGCTGTTAATTAATATTTACATATCAAACGCCACTGTTAGGGGTACTCACAGAAAATTAAGCCATTTTAAAGTATATAGCATCATATCCATTTTAGCTTTAAACAATTCTAAACTGTTTACGTTCTCTAATCCAAGCTTTGGCAATAATTGGATCCATGTACGCCTTGCCAACCTCTGCTCTAGAGCTTAACACAGTGACTATTATGCAAGTATTACAAAATGACAGTTGTCTACATGATTGATGTTACCAATATATTATACAGAAAAATGATCTATAACGTAATGAGCTTAAAGGTCTGTCAATCAGCCTAGGGAAAGTTTTGCCTGTCATAGAGCTCTCAGTGGCTGCTAGGGAAAGGTGGACTGAAGCTCCGCCCCCTTTTCATATGCACTAAAGGTGGAGCAGTGAAAGCAGAGGGAGGGGTGAGAGAGACAGGTGTGGGGAGGGGGTACAGTGATGAAAGAAAGAGACAGTCCCTTTGAAGGCTTGTTATGTCTCCCTCCATTATTCTGTATTTGGTTATGACATAAAAAATTGAGTTGTTTCATCCTTAGTTACTGTACTATAAAATGAAGAATTTGGGGTATATTTACTAAGGTGCGGGTTTTTAGAAGTGGTTTTGTTGCCCATAGCAACCAATCAGATTCTACTTAACATTTATCTAGCACCTTCTAGAAGGTAATAGCTAGAATCCGATTGGTTGCTATGGGCAACAAAACCACTTCTAAAAACCCGCACCTTAGTAAATATACCCCATTGTCTGTCTGAAAGATCTGTCTGTCTGTACGTACACAGTAGACCATAGCCAAATAAATCATTTTTGTTCTTGTGTAAAACTAATAAAAGTAAAGACAAGGGGCCTGATTCAGAGCCGCTCGTGAGCGATGTTTGCACAACTGCGCATGCGTACGGATCGTAATACGCATGCACGAACCAGTCAGTGCGGCCGAAAATCATTTGTTCACTATATAGCGAATGCCTGCTATTTTGAGTGACAGAATGAGGCGTATGTGGGTGGTAACAGGGGAAGGTGCTTGAAAACGGTGGTGTGGAATTCGAACGCAGGCGTGCTTAAAGGTCAAAACGGGCGTTTTAAGGGTGTGCATAATTAATACAGCAGCGTCATTGACCACGTCACTGGGTTATTTTATAGTCAGAACTGCTCACATGATTGCGGTAGGAAAAACCAGCCACAAGAATAGCGAGCAGTTCATACGCTGTACGATGTACTCGATTAATCTAATAAATAGCGGACATGACGTATGGTGCGAGCGGCCAGGGGGCGTATTTTTCAAAATTACAACCGCAAGTTTTTCTCGCTCGTTCAGACTTAGAGGCGTGAACAGACCGCAATTAGCGAACGGTTCATTTGAATAGCCACCCCTTGTTTTAGAACGAACGACCGCAAATAGCGAGTGGCTCTGAATGAGGGCCAAAATATACTTATATACGGACATCACTTCACATAAATAATTTATTTCACTGAAATGTATCAAGACATACGAAAACTCCAGGATTCAGAGAAAGATCTTCCTCCTCACACTGTTTTGTGTAGTCTAATTATAAAAGTGTATAGCTCGGGGAGATTTTACTGACTATAAAGTCCCTTCACTGCTTGATAAATCTAGGCTGTTATATCCATCCAGATTTATTCCTCTCTCCCTGTAGCACAGCAAACCATCTGAGGAAGGTATGTTGCATAATAATATTTGGATGTGTTTGACAATCCAATACTACTGATTGATGGATTTTAATCAAAATAGAGAACTTGGCTCTTGGGATTTTCCCATTCCAAATGAAGCAGCTAAGGCAAATATTAAACTTTTTTTATATCCTTTGAATGGAGGGGAGTCGGGCCATTTTTGATGAGTATGGGAAGTATTCTTTAAAGTACATAAAATACTACATACATGCGAGTTTGTTAAGGTGTCATAAAAATATAAAGAAAATCTATATTTTATTTTTTTATAACCATTGCATCATTGCTAAGCAACATAGAGATAGCCAGAATGCTGCTGTGATTAATACTCTAAAGGGGACTTTATCTTATTACAAACTAGATTAATATTTACTCTGTAATTACAGTATTGTTTATTTAAGTAATTGTTTTTTATTATGTTGTATTATAAGGGGCTCATAGATCTGAAAACGGTTACTGCAATTCCCCGTACTGACAGCTGTCTTGGACGATCAGATAAATTCAACATGTTGGATTTCCCAGAGTCTCTGATCCTGACTAAAAAACGTCCAGGATCGGCGAGTCAGGATTTATAACATGATCTTTTTCCACTGATCCGCCAATGGATCAACGGTCATCGATGGCCGCCGATTGGCGTTGTGGATCGTCAGAACGGGGAATTGGGGATATATGTAAGTAATAATCTCAAAACGGTGTGGTTAACAGTGTCTGTAGTGTACTGCAAGCGTTATACTCGTGCACAGTGTGTCGTTTTATACCACAATAAATCTTTACCACATGCAAAGGCTCTTGCCCCTTATGAATAACATAAAAGTCAGTTAGATAGCCAAACAATGGTGCAAACGTGACATTAAATGCTTGTCAACGTAAGCTTCATGGAACCCAGTGACCCAAGCTAAATGTAGGGTTCCCACAGACAGCTTAATTGACCATAAAAATTAGGGCCTGATTCAGAGCCGCTTACAATTAGCGCTCGCTCGTTCAGAAAAAGGGGGTGGCTATTCAAATGAACCGTTCGCTCCTTGTGGTCTGTTGACGCCTCCATGTCTGAACAAGCGAACAAAACATGCGGTCGTTTATTTGGAAAAAACGCCCCCTGGCCGCTCGCATCATACGTCATGTCCGCTATTTATTAGATTAATCGAGTACATCGAACAGCGTATGAACTGCTCACTAGTCTTGTGGTTGGTTTTTCCTACCGCAATCTTGCGAGCAGTTTTGGCTAAAAGACACCCAACTGACGTGGTTGATGACGCTGCTGTTTTAATTATGCACACCCATAAAACGCCCGCTTTGACCTTTAAGCACGCCTGCGTTCTGATCTCCACTCCCCGTTTTCAAGCACCTTCCCCTGTTACCACCCACATACGCCTCATTCTGTCACTCAAAATAGCAGGCACTCGCTATCTAGCGAACAAACAATTTTCCGCCGCACAGACTGGTTCGCGCATGCGTATTACAATCCGTACGCATGCGCAGTTGTGCAAACATCGCTCGGAGCGAACGAACAGCCGCTAACGAGCGGCTCTGAGTCAGGCCCTTAGTCCCAAGCATTTCACAATTTTAGACCTTTATTCCTAAAAATAAAATAAAAAATTGCACCAACTGTAACATTCTGAATGGCATGAAACAAGCGTCTAATTTCCAACCATATAATCCTGCGGTTTAATCTCCCAGCAGACAAAAGTATTACTGTATTAAGATTTTATTTAATTGAATTCCTTTCTGGTTTAATGTGATGGCAGTATCTGCACGTAATAAAACATTTAACAGGTATAATAGGGTAAAAGTCAAAAATATTATCTAAGCTTTATTGCAGTCTGGATGTACAGATCCTCCATTAAATACCAGCCATGAGATAGTGTGAATGAATTAATGGTAATATTATGGATTAACGCTCAAACAGTCTTTCTTGTTAACAACTGATTAACTAAATGATTTCACTTTGGATTTTCCCATTCAACAATTTTCAAAGTCCAGGAAGCTTTCCTAGATGGAATTGCTAACTATTATGGTGTTCAGTTTATTATGCCCTAAGTGCACTAGATTGTTTTAATTGAGCTGTAAGAGGAAAACTGAAGAGGAATCCACATACGGTATCTAGCCTTTGATTATGAAGTATTCTATTATTTTAAGTGAATTTGACCAGGGTCAGGGCGCCTATTATGCTCATTATTCTTCTCGTACGTCCAGGTCTTCCCAGTTTGGTAGTGGAATGAACTACAATATTTTGCTGCCAATAAACAACAGAGAGCTCAGCAATAGCAGCAGAGAGGAGTGTTCTGGTCTTGTGAGAAGCAGTAACCTGTCTGCTCATGCCATTATGTTGATGAGGTTAGGGCTGCACATTATAGTGTTATGATGTGTGGCGGTGAATGGCGGAAACTTGCAAACCACAGACTGAGGGTTAGGTAATAGAAGGGACCAGAGGCCTGATTCAGTACGGATTGCAACTGAGACTTTGTAGGCGATGCAGCGGCAAAATTATGCTAATGCTTTCCAAAGCTCAGACGAAATAAAGACGCCCACTGCTGCTTTCTCACATCCGTCCAATGTCGCTCTTCTCTTCTGTGTAACATCGGTACCATCGGCGACCACTCACGCAGCATTTACAGCAGGTCTGACCTGCCGCAGAAAATGTAAGTCTCCTGGCATGCAGTGGACTCTCAAGCTGCAAATGCAATCGCAGTGGCTAATTTATGCACGCCCAAGCAACGGCATTCAAACGGACAGGTTTTTCTGACCACTCCCCCGTCACCACCCCCAAACGCTGACAGCCTGTCACTCGGTCTCAGATAGATTCCTCTGTGCATCCGTTGTCGCAGTGCAATCACAAGCGAGATGGCAATCAATCATTCGTTCTGTGGGCCTGATTCAGAGCCAGACGCTCTGACCAGAGCGCTCGCTCTGAATCAGGGCCCTCCTACCTAAAAATGGAGCGGCCTCCTGGCCGCTCGCATAGCTGTGGGTGACCACCCACAGCTTATGCGTGCGGCCAAAAAGATGGTCGCGATGGTCATGACCATCGCGACCATCGGGCTTGCAACAAGACCCTGCGGTAGGGTCTCACTGCCGCAAGCCCAGGAGTGCTTTTGGCTCTATCAGAGCCAAAAGCACTCCCACTGACATCACTAGTGATGTCAGTGGGGCCGGACCCAGACGGTAGGCGTTCCCATGGGAACGCCTCCGTCTGGGCAGCAACGCCCCCGGCACACCCACCAAAGGGGGCGTGCTGTCAGTCACCATCGACAGCACGCCCCCTTTGGTGCGAGACCCATAGTGACAGCTTGGCTGTCGCTATGCGAGTCTCGCACATGCGCACGACGGAGCTCCCTCCGTCGTGCGCATGCGCATTAGGGCACCATCGACGCGCTTGCGGGCGCTCAGCCAGCGCTCGCGAGCGGGTCTGAATTAGGCCCTGTGTCCGTAGTTACACTTGCGATCGGTACTGAATAAGACCCCAGGTCCACAACAGAACAGTACAGTCATGTGAGACTATTTTCAACCTGATGCTGGAAGAGTGCTGCGTCAAACCGAACGCACATATATATATACTTTACATTTTTTTCTTTTTAAGAACATTGGCTATTGACAGCACATGTGTCCCAGTGGTGTATCTATTATGGGTGCAGGGAGCACCATGCATATGGGCTCTTGAGTCAAGCGAGGCCTCGTGGTGCACCCAGAACAGGCTCTCCCACTAGTACCGAACTGTTGGTGGCGCCATTTGCCCAGCCATATATTTAAAAAGATGGCACCAGTTAGAGTATTGCTAAGACTCGGGCACTGTGGAGTCATTGCTACGGTCTATGCATGCAGCCTATCTGAGAAGACATTTCTGGAAAGATAGCGGTGCTGTCAGTAGCAAGATAACTGGGAGACAGGGGCATCTTAAGAGAGGAGGGGCCCATGTGCACTCCCCATGCGGGGCCCCCTCCTCTTTCCCTGGTGACCGGCAGCCGACTAACACAGCTGGCCAGCCACCAGAGCCTTAGTAGACTCTGGGCACTAGAGTGTGCCCAGAGTCTACTGCGCATGCGCAGAACACCGGAAAATTGGCGCAGCGGCCATTTTCCGGTGTTCAGAGCAGTGCTGACACCCGTCGCGGGACCACGGACAGGTACGTTTTAAATAATATGGGTGCAGGGTGTGCGGGGCCCCTTGGACCTGGGGGCCGGTGTGCCCCGCACACACTGCACCCATTATAGATTCACCACTGCTGGGAGAGCAGGTTGGAAAACAATGTTTAAGTAACCATTTAACCATTGGAAACAAAGTAGGGGCATTTTAATAACTAAGTGGTCCTGTGTGTAGTTAATTCCTGAGCTCCCCCCCCCCCCCCTCATTTGTTAAAACGCCCCAGCTATGTCCAATGTCCCCAATGGTTAAATGGTTTATTTAGTTTTAAAGAACGTGGAAAAATGCAGATTGTTCAGCTAGGCGAATAAGTCTGAAAAGTATCGGCACGTTGAACCAACCATTTGGTGTTTTCGAACAAAGACCAAAAAAAAAATCAATGACTAATCAACTGGAAACATGAGAACATCTGTGTGCAGTCTGATCAGCCTTTGAAGTGATTTCACTCTTGAAAGTTAGCAGACTGTCAAACTCCTTTATGGAGGAAAGAGTTGCTGATATTTAAATTCTGCCTCTTCAAAGGAAGAACAAATTGGTAGGAATGGACAGCATACGTTAACATCCAAAACGTATTCATTCAGAACTCTCTACGGCTCATGTGCTGGAGGGTTTTACAATTGGACACAGAGCTGGAGCTTTGTAGACTCCATCGTGATCATGCTAACTGGCATTACCATACAGTAAACAATGGTGTTCATTTATTTGCACTAACAGTGACAGGAGTGTTGTTCAGCAGCTGACAGTAATTACCATTGTACCTGGAAGAACTCATTTTGTGATACAGATGGTTTGATCGAAGATTTCCGCTAATGCAATCGCAAGTGCATTCTATCACAGATCGCAATTGCTAAAATATACTAATGCCTTCCAAAGCACAGCCCAGTATAGGGACGCCCACTGCTGCCTTCTCATATCTGTCTGATGACGTACAATAGAGTAAACATCGTTATCATCTATGTACATCAGGCAATCACGCAGCATGTAAGTCATGTCTGACCAGCCGCAAACACTGCAGATCTCCTGACACACAGAGAGCTCTCATGCTGTGAAGGAGATCGCTATGGCTAATTTATGTATGCCCATGAAATGGCGTTTATACGGTCAGACAGGCCTGCGTTCCTCTAACCACCCCATTACCTCCCCCCAAACGTTGACTACCTGTCACTCACTTTGTGAGTGGTTCCTCTTTATGAGCATAATTGCAATGCAGTTGCTGCTTTCTCACATGCACAATGGCAAACAATCGCTCGAACTGCGTAAATATCAGCCCAGAATTCTTAAAATGTTGCAATAATTCAAAGTGATTTTAAATATTTCAATGTGGCCTCCTGTGCGACCTGTTCCTAGTTGTAGTTAGGGAGGCCAACCAATCCCGGGCCATTTTTCAATCCTGGGATTCGGGATTAAAAGAAACAGCAATCCTGGGATTCGGGATTAAAAGAAACATCAATCCTGGGATTCGGGATTGAAAAAACATAATTCTCAGGATTGGCTTAGTATTAAAAATTAAAAACTGCCCCTGGCCCAGCCCCACGGTGACTTACTGGGCAGCGGGGCTTGACGGGGGCCGACGGGGGCTTGCCGGGTCTGATGGGGGCTGACAGAGCTTGTAGAGTAGAGGATCAAGGTGGCGGGCAGGCACTCCAACCGGCATAGGGCTGCGCAGCGTGACATGAAGACCGAGGGATTGGAAGCTTCCAAGTACCGGCCAAAAAGTTTTATTTTTTAAAGTTGCCAGGCAGCGCTGAGGACCTCCTGCAGAGTGCTTAGACGCTGCCTGGCTCTCCTTTCCCCCAGCTGTGCGCACTGCGCAGCGTGACATGAGGACACCGGCTGCACAGCCCTGCACCGGTTGGACAGTCTACCCACCTCTCTACAGGACACCACTGCCGAAAGCCCCTCAGCCTGCCGCCGAAACCACTGAAACCAATCCAAACCCGGGTATCCTGGGAATCCCGGGATTGAGTTTTTTTCAAATTTTGTTGTTATTATTATTATTATTATTATTATTATTTATTAATAAGAATACTATTATTATAATTATAATTATTGTTGTTATTATTATTTATAATAATAATCTTTAACGAATACTAGTAAACCCCTAATTTTCTGATCTGTAGACAATAAACATTTCTGACAATCTGATATAGTCTAGGAAAGCACATTTAAACAGTGTTTGAGACTTGTTGAGCTGTACTTAATTTCAGAAACACTTCGTATTCAGTGAGATATTTTGCACAGTAGGCAACATTCACATTTAAGCTAAGGTGTAATAACCTACTTTTGCTGAAATTGTAACGAGTGGTAACTTATAATATCCTGCATTCTTACCAAGAGATCCGAAATGTTCTATTCTAACATAATAAAGAACAGAAATAACACAACACGTTCTGAATAACCTTAGGGAAATTCAGTTAAAGATTAAAAAAGAAAGTTTTACTTTGTTATGAATTGTTACAGAATTTTATTACTGCTATAAACAAACAAGATTAAAGAAAAACTAAGAGACATAGCATCTGTGTATTTCAGCTTTAACATGTATGCTGTTCCTGGCAGCTCAAGCATACTGTACTTGCGAAATGTTAGCACCTCACACATGTGCAACCCATGGACTAGCCTGAAAATACTGCTAATGTATGCCTATAGCTATACTGTAGATAGGACTGACATATCAATGTATTTGGGTGTCTATGTACTAAGCCTTGGAGAGAGATAAAGTGGACAGAGATAAAGTACCGACCAATCAGCCCCTAACTGTCACTTTACAGGCTGTTTTTGAAAAATTACAGCTAGGAGCTGATTGGTTGGTACTTTATCTCTGTCAATTTTATCTTTCTCCAAGGCTTAGTACATAGACCCGTTGACCTGATACTGGCCTGATCTAGAGTTTTCTGACATTCTTCAAGGTCCAGACTTTGCTGTTTGTCAAAACAAAACATGTCCCTTCTGTAGGTAACATAATGTGACACACACTCAACGACTGCACAGAATTTAAAATTTAGTGAACGTTCCCTTCCTGTAACTCTCATCATGTGTTTTGTAGGTGCACAACCTGTGGCTTGGGAACCTTAATAAGGACACAGAATATTTGTTTAGGGCCCCTTGTTTGTTGTCAGTTTGTGATACTGAGAACTACTTTCTTTGGGGTCCCAGAACAATGGCACATTGACACTTGAGTACCAGCTCAAACAAAGGCTAAACACCGATATGTAGGTATAAAACCCTGGGATATACACATACCTGAATACATCTGAAGAGTCGCTTGTAATCAATATAGTAAAGTGGTCTTAAAGCCCATGCCCACTTTACTATATTAATAAATAATTATATTGGTCTAATATAAGTAAAATTAGTATCAATGCACTATAGCCAGGGGCAGACAGACCTCGTTAGCAGTGGTAAGCAGAAGCAACACAATGCGCCCTCCATCTCCCTCACTTCTAGGGGTCACTGCTTTGCCTCCCGTCACACTCACTGCTGCAGATGTGGCATGCTGTTGCTAAGGGGAGGGACAGAGTGCAGGTAGAGACCCCAGAATCCTTCCTCAACTGTCCTCCAGGCTCTGAGTCCTCTGTTATGTGGGGAGCATTTGTGTTCCTAGAGGCGCCCTCTACTGGCTGGAGCACCATGCACCAGCATAGTCGACATAACAGTTGGGCCGGCCCTGACTATAATGCAACTCTATGAAACTCTTTGGCAATTACTTAATCTTTCCATTATTGTATGTACTGTCCTCTATGTACTTTTTGAGTCTGGTTGCTGGCGACAACTAAAAATGAATGTCTAATGGTGCGTACACATTGGACGATAGAGAACAATAATGATATTATTGTGCCATCTCCTGGGTGTGCTGGACGATTGAGATCGATCATCCAGCACACCACCTATTCACCAACAACTATAGCGATCCGCGATGGTCCATATAGTAACCTAGTCGATATCGACCAGGTTGGCCTGCATGCACGGTCGATGGATGATATCGATATTGTCCATACGTGCCCGTGCATCGCAGGTCGTTGGCCACTGAAAAATGCACGATATGAACGATATTATCGATATTGTTATCATTCATATCGTCCATTTTAATCATACCGTGTGTACGCACCTTAAGATTTGGTTTAGCCTACTCTACTACACCATACACTGAATGACAGTTCGATCTCCATTGGTAATAGAACTGGGACTGTCAATCAGCCAAACATTCAGTGGAGTGAGCCAGAAAAGACTGATGGAATGCCTGGTCAATGGGTGCCTATGGCACCAGAACCTAGAAGGCGAGATGAGTCAATGGATAAAGAGATGGGCAGATGCTGTAAGCACAGAACAGTTACACAAAAATAATCAAAATATTCTGCCAAAATGTTCATTTTGTTATTTTTTTACACTCCAGATTGATGCTGTAATATTTTACAAATGAGTGAAAATTCCAATAACATATAATACTTTTTTAAAAGACAGAACGATAACATTTATTTTCTAAAAAAAAAAAATGGCTTTATAATCTAGGACTATAAACAAAAGGACACCTAGAGATAAAATATACTGCACGAGTCTATTCAGAGTTCACTTTATTATCGTGTGAAATAATTAAGCAATAAATCTCTATGCACAAAGCATTTCCCGGCAATTATTTGCATGAAGGAGAGCAAGGAAGTGTAGTCTCAGAAACCCGGCCACAAATTTTAATGGCAGCTATATACAGGAAAATACTGCAACTCACAGCAACATATCCTCACCATATTATTATTTTAAAGGGCACTTAGAAAGAATATAACCATGATTAGCTTCAGTGGACATATCTATCTATCTATCTATCTATCTATCTATCTATCTATCTATCTATCTATCTATCTATCTATATCTATCTATCTCATATCTATCTATCTATCTCAAATCTATCTATCTATCTATCTATCTATCTATCTATCTATCTATCTATCTATCTATCTATCTATCTCATATCTATCTATTTATCTATCTATCTATCTATCTATCTCATATCTATCTATCTATCTATCTATCTATCTATCTATCTATCTATCTATCTCATATCTATCGATCTATCTATCTCATATCTATCTATCTATCTATCTATCTATCTATCTATCTATCTATCTATCTATCTATATACTGTATATATTTTATTTTCAAGAAAGCAGTTTATACTGTACTGCAGTACGGGGTAAATATATGTAGTGGTAATAACCCCTTTTTCCAGCAATTTTGTCCCCCCAAAAAGTGGTTAATACAACTTCTCCAAAATATATTACAAGTTTGTTTCCTTGCGCACTGGGTGGATATGTTTTATTGCGGGGTGTGCCACAGGTATACACAGTAAGAGGTGCCTAGAGCCTCTAAGTATATACATAAATATGAAGGAGTTACTACACTCAACCCCTATATGTATTGTGTGGTTGTGCAGGTAGAAACAGGCTAACTCTGGTCTCTGTGTACAAATCTATTCAATAGTTAAACACAGTGTTAACCTCTTGTGCACACATTTATTAAATACTTACCTCTCCGGAGTCCTGTGACGGCGGTACCGTACCTCTACTGGCCGCCACGGCTATTTTCCTGGCGTTTTGCGCAGGCGCAGTAAGGTAATCACCAGGAAAATGGCTGCCGCACCATTTTCCTAGTGACCTGCGCATGCACAGTAGACTCCAGCATAGCACTAGAGTCTACTCTAGTGCCCAAAGTCTGCTGCACTCAGTGCGCTGCCAGCAGCTGGGCAGAGAGGAGAAGGCCGTGCGCAGTCTCTTAATACGCCCCTGGCCGGAGGGGTGAGTTACCGTAACATCTCTCCTTTATGTGATTTTAGGGCAATAAGTAATGATCCAGGATGCCTCTTAGCACTGAGAAAATGGCAGTGTTAGTACATTGACCCCCTATATGTACTGTGTTTATTTTCCTATTTCTTTTAGGTTTACTTTTAATCTATCCGATTGAGCATAAATACTGTTAACAATCTGCACAAACCACAGAATGTTTAATCTACATTTGCAGGACATCGTTAAAAAGGAAAGTTTTCACTACAGACAAGATACATCTTCATTTAAGAAGTGATTTATGCAGTGACTCCCTAGCACTTCCAATTTATACTCCCTCAATTGTGTGCTGCTAGGTGCAGTTTTTTATTGTCATTAATATGAAGCTGGTGACTTTTACAACTACTTATAGTGCACGTTACACTGGCTTAAATGATTGGTAGGAACTGTGTGATTGAATTAACTAAATTGATTTCTCTGATAATTAGTCGCAGTATGATCATGGAGAATTTAGGAAGCGTCAGAGTTCAGTGTAGCACTGACATTAAATACATGTCTTCAAGTCAGTGGCGTATCTATAATGGGTGCAGTGTGTGCGGGGCACACGGGTCCCCCGGGTCCAGGGGGGCCCCGCACCGCACACACTGCACCCATAATATTTTAGACTTACCTGTCCGTGGTCACACGTCGGGTGTCAGCGCTGCTCAGAACACAGGAAAATGGCCACCGCGCCCATTTTCCGGCGTTCTGCTCATACGCAGTACACTCCGGGCACACTCTAGTGCCTAGAGTCTACTAACGCTCCGGTGGCTGGCTAGCCGCGTCAGTCGGCTGTCGGCCACCGGGGAGAGAGGAGGGTGCCCCCCACAGGGAGTGCACACGGGCCCCCTCCTCTCTTAAGACGCCCCTGCTTCAAGTACAGAAGGCCCTTCATGAGACCTTTCAATCTAAAAAGCTGCAAAAGTGGAACTCATATTAAAACATAAAGTATGATTTAATGTTTCCCAGTTCTTTCCAATGTGCAATTCTGCAAAATACATTACATGCACAGGCAAAGACAAAATAAAATGATTTTTTTCCATGGAATGACTAGTAAAAATATCTTAAATCTGTGTTCATTTTGTTTGCTGCCACTTCTAATAAAGTTTTATCGTTTCCAGACGTCTGATATTGTTATTGCTTTTAGTTAACATTTGGTCTTTAGAAGGCAGGACAAACATTTTAATGTCATTTCGCATTGGAATTTGTGAGCAGGGCACAAACTAGGCTCTGCATGACAGTAGTGGTGTCAGTTGCTTTTTGGAAAGGGTGCAGCTTACGCTCCCGATGAATTAATCTATAGCACAAGGATAAATCTTTTAATAGCGACTAGTAGCCAGATCTTCCCGAGCCATCAATCTGCCTTCTTTAAACAGCATTCATTATGCATTTCATTCTGAGACTTTTCTAACTAATGGAATTCTTTAGCGGCTATATCAACATATTTGTGAAAGGGAAAAAAAAACGGAAGTTGATTGATAAATTAACCTGACACTTGACATAAGAGTTGGCAGGAAAAGAATTGTGTATCAGCCAAGCTGTTTTCTTGGGTTAGTCAGTCACTGAGATTCCCAAATGAATTGTATTGAGAGGTTTTAAAGCTACTAGTATTTTGGCATGTAATTGGGAGAAACCAGAGGTGAAATTGCACCAAATGAACGACAAGGAGGAGTTTTTAAACTGCGATTTGCCATTCCCTATAATGGTCTGTGCTTAAATGTGCAAGTACTGAAAGCATATGAGATAATAGTGATCAATGTTCTGCCTAAGGGGCAAATTCAATTACCTGCATTAATGCATTTACGCGCATTAACCTGCATTAACGCTCCATAGGCATAAACGTGGATTTTTATTTGCAGCCATTGAGCAGGTACAAAGTAGGGGAAAAAAATCTCTATTTTAAGGTAAAAATGTTGGGACTTCAGAATCCCTGGGACACCTAATGATAAATAAGGCACTTAGGGCTGGATGTATAAAAGTGGAAAATGTGGTTAAACCCCTAAAAATGCAGTTTTCGTGGATATTACTGCGTTTTCCATATTTACTGAGCACCGGAATTGCGATACATTCCAATGCTTCGTCCCGGTGGGTAATGTCATCTTCAGGTGATGTTACCCAATAGAAGCCTATGGGCTTCTCAATGGGATGCTCCTCTTGAAGGATCCAATTGGATTCCTCCCCTCTGCCCCCATGGCCTGCAGAAGGATTCCAGAGGGACTTCTGAGTGTTAAACCAGGAAGTCCCTCTATCCATTCGCAAAGGACAGCTCTTAATGGGATAGCTGTCCTTTGCGATTTTCATTGCATTTCTAAGTACATACCGCGGTAATCAACGGCGTTATGTACTCGATGAGAGGCGGGATGTACCACATTGCAGGCTTGCCTACACTCTCGATTTGGTCGGCAGCCTCCCTAATATCGGGTGCTGCTCCTGACCCCCCGGAAAGGCAGGCAAGCCTCCCGGCTGCCACCTACCCCCTAGACTACTTGTAAAAACCCCCGCATCGGGAGGTGCCCTAGGCGCGATTTGCACTGAATCGCGTCATCGTGGCTCCTGCTTCACAATGCCTTTTTTCGGCATTGTGAAGTGTGGAAGGGGCCACGATGACCATCGTGCGGTCATGCCCCTGGCCCCGCCCCCAAAACGGCATCATAGCCCCCACGCCCCCCACAGAATGCAGGCATTCAGCTCCCTCCCGGAAGGAAAGAGCTGAATGTCGGATGCGATGCTTAGTACATCCCGCCCTTAGAAGTTTTCAGTTAGCATCATTTGGCCAATAATGACATGTCATTTTTTGGGGCTGATATACTGCAAAAAGTAGAATAATGGGTTACTTGATGTGGTGCAGGGATTGTATTGATGGGATTGGGGGCGGGGTTAAGCTTGCAGCTTAGAGTTTCAGGTGTTTTTTGACAATTTTTTCAAAGTGGCTTAAAATCCCACAAAAATCACCTTACATGCACTTTTTATGCACCCCAAATTCATCTACTGGCTTTAACTTGCCACAAAAAAACACTTGTTTTCCATAATTATTTCACTGTTAGTAAGAATGAAAAAAATCAGCCAATTCACACCTTTTAAGAGCCTCCAATAGTTTGCTTATGGCCACTAATAGCCTTTTATACAGTGATCCAAAATTATTTGCCACTTTTTTTGGGGTATGGGTGATTTCCCCACTTTCTCTATATTTAATATAGGAGTCAACCCATGGTAAACCAAGAGTTCACCGCGGATAAATGAATTCAGCCTTAAGACTGGCAATCAAAATAGAACAGCATTAATGGACATTACCAGCTTTAGTGGTGTTTTTATTAGTAATTAACTATGCCTGAAACCCCTCCCCCCCCAATGCACAGCAAATAGGAAACCCTACTGAAGCCGAGAGCCGGACAGCTCTAAATCATGTTCATTTTATATGGAGTTATGATGCAAGAAAAAGCAACACTCTGCAATGCCGCCAATGTTCTATGGAATAAATTCTACAGATCCTTATTACTGAGTTATGAAAAGACTGGGTCCTTCTGCGCTACTACTAGTGGCAAGCAAAGCCGTCCATAAATTTTAAGTAACAATGGAGGTTACCCTTTAAAATCTTACTCTTCTAAGAACTCATCTACATGGAGTACTGAATGTACAATCCTGGTCTGATTATTAATTCTTTAATTCCTGACTCAATTTAGAAGAAAAGTGTCACTAAGGTTTTGTGGAATAGCCTTTCAGATTTTGTGACAGCAATGACTTCTCTTTCATTTTTGATGTCAAAACAATTCCCTGGAGTTAGTGTTAGGCCCAGTGGCCCCAGATCTTGTGGCTATATCACAGCAAAAAAAAGCAGAGAGAGTATTTGAAAAAAATCAGTTCGTATGGATTCAGCCAAAGTGAAGAAATATTACACTAATGGGAAAGAACAGTCAGCTAGTGGATGTGGTAGATATGGTGGAGCTTTGGTTACCAATGGTTGCATACTGGCTGCAATTATTGTAGACATGCAGACAAGTTCTCAGTCCCACTTTCTGTAAAAGCACATAAGCAATGACACATGCCAGTTGATGTCACTCAGCTGTAACTATTAAATATAAGATTTCTGTTGCAAATTGTGTACTTCAAAATCTCCTTGACAGGAATATAATTTAATATCAAATTATGACTTTGATCATTAAAAACCTGAATGTTACCAAGAAATCTGCTGCTTCTGTTTAGTGTAGCAAAGTACGCCCCCACTAAAAGAGTCGCTCAAAATGCTTTGAAGTTAAATTTCACTGGTTCAAGAGTTTCAAACATTTTCAGTACAATTGTGAACTGTGCTTTGGTTTGGTATGGGTTTGCGGTTCACAGTTTTGGTTTCAATCAAGCAGTTACATTAAAATAAAGCAAAACATTGACTTTTCAAGCTGAAAAGGTGACATTTTACAGTACTATAAAAGTTTTCTTCATTCTTACAGCAAATGTTACTCTGTTGAAGTTCACCGTTCACCTGGAAAATCATTAAAAATATGATACAATATACAGTAGCCACCTAAGCTCAAACTACCTTGCACATGTTCTAAACTGGCTCGAAATTGGACAAACTCTTTGTTTTGCTGGAATTTATCTGTGACTGGTTAGTCTAAGTAAAGTTTGAGAATTAATTGCAAACTTTCAAGCTTTAGAGCTTTTTCACAAAATGACTCCAAATTTAAACATTTTTAACCACCGCATAAAGAAAGCTAATAAGTCATGATGTTTGAAATAAATACTTGCACAGCTAACATCCAAATCAGGGAACTAATTATAATTTATGTCTTTTCACCTAATTCCCAAGTTACCGGAATATGTCAATAAT
This sequence comes from Taudactylus pleione, assembly GCA_031769625.1. Lineage (NCBI taxonomy): Eukaryota > Metazoa > Chordata > Amphibia > Anura > Myobatrachidae > Taudactylus > Taudactylus pleione. The sequence goes on from JAUIMM010000205.1 coordinate 1,070,375, forward strand.
GATCAAAGTCTACATAATTGACCTCTAATATGTACACCACTATGCTAAGAGCTATTAGTGACTATTTCCATCTGATCAACTTTATTAAAGTACACTTGCACTTGAGCAGAACGAAACGTTTGTAGTCCTTATATGTAAATGTGCACTAGTTATGTATTAATGAGCTTGCGATTAAAAATTTCCTGAATGATAAAAGCTGGCAAAAACTCTAGAACAAGAAATCCTAATTTTCCTATAATATAATGGGATGTACTTGGCATTCCGGCGTGCGGGATGCCGACGGTCTGAATACCGGCACCGAAATCCCGACAGGTCGGGATCCCAGCACCAGTATCCCGACCGCCGGCAACCCGAAGGTAAGTATCATGGCGTTAGGGGGAGGTAAGGATTAGGTAGCGGGGTTAGGCATTAGAGGGAGGGTTAGGGTTAGGCACCGAGGAGGGAGGGTTAGGATTAGGGTGTGGGGAGGGGGAGGTTGGGTTTAGGCACTAGGGAGGGAGGTTAAGTTTAGGCACCGGGGAGGGAGTGTTAGGTTTAGGATGCGGGGAGGGGGAGATTAGGTTTAGGCACATGGGGAGGAAGTTAGGGTTAGGCACCGGGATGGGAGGGTTAGGGTAGGAATTAATAAAATACTCACCGTTGTTCTCTATGGGTATCGGAAATTCTGGCTGTCGGGATGCCGATGTCGGGATTTCATACCAAACCAAATATAATAACTGATGTAAAATTTAATTTTTCCACATGGAACATTGCAGAAAATATGGTGTAGCCAATAAAAATGGCTTGCTACCATTTTGATGGAGCACCCACTCGACTTTATAATAATTATTCATTGCTAGTATGTGCATGTTATGATATGGGCGGGGATTAAACACTCTGTAGCCAATCATATATTCAGACTATCCAGAGCAGCAAATAGTAGTAGATTTGTTTTCTGACCTCGTGGGATGCAGTGACCTGTCCACTTGTGTGATTCTATAAATGTATGCTACAGGGCCAATGTAATGATGTGAGAAGGGAAACAAAGGCCAAAGAGGAAAGCCATAGACTGAAAGTAGGTTTGCAGTAGAAGAACGGTGTCATAGACATCTTTACATGAAACAAACACAACTATATATGAAATAAAGTTAGTACCTCAAAATTATTCCAGTACAGCTTAGAAGATTAAATTAAAAATGTAATGGGTTGCTTTGAGCAATATCCCATTTACTTTATGTCCTGCCCAGCGTCCCCTTATAAATGTCTCACAGTCCTGGTCCCAGGTCTTTTTATCTATATGTTAAAATCGACTGCTGATAAAAAATGTTATCACATGGGATGTAATGACGGTTAGTATGAACTCTGACCACTCCCACCTGTGTCAGAGATGCACGGTAGAGTGTGAGAGGGGGCTGATAGAGAGAGAGTGGGGGAGGGAGAAGGAGAAGTGGGGAGAATGTGTTGGGGTGAGGGAGAGAAAGAAGAGGGGGGAAGAGAGGAGAAAGAGGCTAGGAGAAGAGCCTGAGAAGAGTCAGTGGAGGGCAGGAGGAGAGAAATGGGGAGAACGAAAGAGAGGATTGTGGAGACAGAGGGTGGGATGCATGACACATGGCATTCAGGATGCGATGTCGGCGTTAGTAATGCTGGTATGCATGAAGAAATTCACAAAGGACTTCATAAGAGCTGTCCTTTGCGAATGAGGGACTTTTCGGGTCTATGACCCAGAAGTCTCTCTGGTATTCTTCTGTGCATGGTTTGAGGTATCAAGATTGTATCATGAGAACTTTTCACCTCTGCTAAATGGTTTGCTGTACCGTTGTATTTTTGTACTGTTGCAATTAATTATTAGTGTTGCATCATCTACACTAAACTTGTTGTAGAAACAGCAGTGTCGCTATAGTTATAGCTAGAACACAAAGTTAGTACAGTATATACAAATTATTTTGTTCTTTCCAATTCCAATTTTATTTTACTTTACACTAACAAACTTCTACTTAGTAATTAATAACTATATGTGTGTCCGTGCGTGTGTGTGTATACTGTATATACATTTTCAGCATCTACAAATATATTTTCTTCTATCTTCAAGATTTTCACCTGAGTTTTATTGAGAGTTAAAAAAACAAACCAAAAAAACAAACCAAAGCTAAACAGAAGTGCTGTATGTACCTAGAAGCACCACCTTTGTAAAGACAATGTACCAGCAGTCATGAGGAATATCCTAATTCCCAAATGTTTACTAACAAACATATCACACACACGTTTGTTTTCGCCTTCCAAGCCGGCCCAGCTCTAGCAGAGATGTCTCTCTATTCTAGACACAATTACCTCTAGAGAATCTCATCAATAAATAAATAGACATTCTGCCACCACAGCTGCTGTGCACCTACCAAACCCTTCATTAGCAAAGTCAGAATAATAGATGCTTGCATCATAAAGAGAAATCTACCACTGTTCTAGAACTGAATGGGCTTACACTGTACAATTCTCTTACAACATACTTAATATCACTATATGATTATAAATAAAATATTACAATTGTGTGCATAGGTATATATATATATATATATATATATATATATATATATATATATATATATAGTTATATACATACATATACACACTACACAGGAGGACTCCACTTTTGAAGAAATTACAAAAAAAGCCAAACTGGAATCTGCTAAAATGCATACTGACAAGTCACAATGCTTCTGGGAGAATGTCCTTTGGACAGGTGAGTCAAAACTGAAACTTATAGATAGATATGAGATAGATAGATAGATAGATAGATAGATAGATAGATAGATAGATAGATAGATAGATAGATAGATAGATTGATAGACAGATAGATGATATATAGATAGATAGATATGAGATAGACAGATAGATGATTGATAGATAGATAGATAGATAGATAGATAGATAGATAGATAGATAGATCGATAGATTGATAGATAGATATGAGATAGACAGATAGATGATAGATAGATAGATAGATAGATATGAGATAGATAGAAAGATATAGATAAATAGATAGATAGATAGATAGATAGATAGATAGATAGATAGATAGATAGATAGATACATAGATAGATAGATAGATAGATAGATAGATAGATAGATAAAGAGATAGATAGATAGATAGATAGATAAATACATAGATAGATAGATAGATAGATAGATAGATAGATAGATAGATAGATATGAGATAGATGATAGATAGATAGATAGATAGATTGATAGATAGATAGATATGAGATAGATAGATAGATATGAGATATATAGATATGAGATAGATAGATAGATAGATAGATAGATAGATAGATAGATAGATAGATAGATAGACATGAGATAGACAGATAGATGATTGATAGATAGATAGATAGACATGAGATATACAGATAGATGATAGATAGATAGATAAATAGATAGATATGAGATAGATAGATAGATAGATAGATAGATATGAGATAGATAGATAGATAGATAGATAGATAGATATGAGATAGATAGATAGATATGAGATAGATAGATAGATAGATAGATAGATAGATAGATAGATATGAGATAGACAGATAGATAGATAGATAGATAGATAGATAGATAGATAGATATGAGATAGATAGATAGATATTGACAACTTTGCACTGTGCTAGCATGTTCTCCCTGCCGCTGTCTATAAGAATACGTACATGCCAGAATACCAAGGCTATATACTTATTGTCTTTTCTCCCCCCATTGATGAAGTACAGGCAGCTAAAACAAAGCATCATCTGACTAATTCAGTACACGTGTTCTCCATTTGCTGGATTTTATCATACGTGAACGTGGATGATTGTTCCAGTGTCCCTGAGATGTATGAGCTGTGTATTAGGATTCGGCAATTGTTGTAATTATTACAAAAGATGAAGTTGTCAATGAGAAAATAGAAAACACACTTGAAGTGCATGTAGCTTTTGTATCCAATGTCTCATTAATTTATTATATCTGCACTTTCTATAAAAGTAGGTTGCTATGGGCAACTTCTCCACTTGTACCATTCTCCACTTCTTAGGAGGCTTGATCCATCTCCCATATAATAATCTCATTTCTTTTTTGGTTTGAAACCCCGACACACAACTGAGGAGCATTTGTTATCAATTCATACTTGCTCATTTTGAGTGCCAAGTCAATTAATTCAATTATACAGTGTTGGACTGGGGCATGAGGGCCCACCAGGGGGAATGCAGTGTGACCAGCCTCCAGAGGGGGTTTGGCCAGCCTCCACAATGGCTTGGCTAACCATTAGAGAGTGCATGGACTGGACCCCTTTAAAAATATATATATATATATAAATAATGTTAGTGCATACATGATAATTAATGTACCAGATTAATAACTGCAATGCATTGTAGATAACACACCATAGTCCTGTGCAGTATAATTTAGCATATGTATAATATATAGTTTAAGTGCACAGTCTTGAACCAGATCCCTAGAGGAGGGGGTGGGCCCTCAGGGAGTGGGGCCCACCGGGGATTTCCCCTGTACCCTTGTGGTCCAGTCCGACCATGCAGTTATAAGGATTTAGGGCCTGATTCAGAGCCGGATGCTCTGACCAGAGCGCTCGCTCTGAATCAGGGCACTTCTACCTAAAAATGGAGCGGCCTCCTGGCTGCTCGCATAGCTGTGGGTGACCACCCACAGCTCATGCGAGCGGCCAAAAAGATGGTCGCGATGGTAAGACCATCGCGACCATCGGGCTTACGACGAGACCCTGCGGTAGGGTCTCGCTGCCGCAAGCCCAGGAGTGCTTTTGGCTCTATCAGAGCCAAAAGCACTCCCACTAACATCACTAGTGATGTCAGTGGGGCCGGCTCCAGAAGGCAGGCGTTCCCATGGGAATGCCTCCGTCTGGGCAGCAACGCCCCCGGCATGCCCACCAAAGGGGGCGTACTGTCAGTCACCATCGACAGCACGCCCCCTTTGGTGTGAGACCGATAGCGACAGCTTGGCTGTCGCTATGTGGGTCTCGCGCATGCGCACGACGGAGCTCCCTCCGTCATACGCATGCGCATTAGGGCACCATCGACCCGCTTGCGAGCGCTCAGCGCTCGCGAGCGGGTCTGAATTAGGCCCTTAATCCGATTGAAGGTACTGCAGGAGTCTGAGACAGGAGGAGAGCTAATAGGTAACGATTTATTAAACACATGGGAGCATTGCCGGTGTGCACAGAAGCACTTCCTACTGTTAATGACCATCTAAAAATAATAGAAGAAAATAAAGACAGAGAAACCATATATATGTATTATGTTGTGACTTGCAGCCGCTGCGAAACTGCTGCGAGTCTTCGTATTTTGAAGGTGGCATTCATTGTAAAGGCAAAACCAGCTTGCCTATATTTTGTCTGCAACTGCGGCTGTATCTACATGACTGCGGCTGTATCTGCATGACTGTGGCTGTATCTACATGACTGCGGCTGTATCTGCATGCAAAATGCTACGTCACAGTGTCACAGTCGCATGCCGCATATCATTTTAATCTACAAAAGCTGCTTGTGCTTCCTATTCACATCGCTTTTTGAATAAGATGCATTTTAAGGGAATAAGTTGCACTAAAAGATGGTCGGCGCTACAAGTCACGCCATGGCGCAACGCGACTAGAAGGGCTGTTTGACGTGCAAGGAGGCTAGATGTATGTGGACACATCTGTATCTGTCTGTATAGACTGCACACACACATATTCTAAAGATATATATATTTATATATAAATGACAACTATAGAATACATAATGAAAAAACATGCACAACATTTGTTCCTATTAATATGTTACATATGGATCCTAGCCAGCTGCTTTGCTGTTCTGTAGACATAAATACGGGCACATTTGCATTGCTTTTGTATATGAGTGCATGCAATTGAATAATAATGGGCTGTTCTTGCTTTTTCTGATGGAAACCTAATTTCATGCCTAAACAGCGTATTCATGTTAAGCTCCGCGCCCATAGCTGCAATACAATGAAAATCCATAGAATCATATAAAAAGGTTAATTTAGGTTATGTGCAACATTAAGCACACAGAATGTACCAATAAAAGAGAGTATAATGAAAGAACTACTGTATGGTGACAGCAATCAGGGGGAGATGTACTAAGCCTTGGAGCGAGATAAAGTAGGGAGAGATAAAGTATTAACCAATCAGCTCCTAACTGTCACTTTACAGGCTGTGTATGAAAAATGAGTTAGAAGCTGACTGGTTGGTAGTTTGTCTTTCGCCACTTTATCTCTCTCCAAGGCTTAGTACATCTACCCCAGGGTACAATGTCGAGAGTTATGCTGTCGACATTGATAAAGTGTCAACAGGCAATTTGTCAACATTATCACAATGTCGACGTTAGGGTTAGACTGCGGCTGACACAGCCAAGGGCCTGATTCAGAGCCGGACACTCTGACAAGAGCGCTCGCTCTGAATCAGGGCCCTCCTACCTAAAATTGGAGCGGCCTCCTGACCACCCACAGCTTATGCGAGCGGCCAAAAAGATGGTCGCGATGGTCAAGACCATCGCGACCATCGGGCTTGCGATGAGACCCTGCGGTAGGGTCTCGCTGCCGCAAGCCCAGGAGTGCTTTTGGCTCTATCAGAGCCAAAAGCACTCCCACTGACATCACTAGTGATGTCAGTGGGGCCGGCCCCAGACGGTAGGCGTTCCCATGGGAACGCCTCCGTCTGGGCAGCAACGCCCCCAGCACACCCACCAAAGGGCGCGTGCTGTCACTCACCATCGACAGCATGCCCCCTTTGGTGCAAGACCCATAGTGACGGCTTGGCCATCGCTATGCGGGTCTCGCGCATGCGCATGACGGAGCTCCCTCCATCGTGCGCATTCGCACTAGTGCACTATCGACCCGCTTGCGAGCGCTCAGCGCTCGTGCTCAGCGCTGGCGAGCAGGTCTGTATCAGGCCCTAAGTTCCATGCACGCTGTGGTGAGAATCCTGCTAACTTAACTACACAGCTGTTAAAGCAATGATTGCTGTTGTAGATCCTAGATTGTAGCTCATAATTATGCTAAATGCTATTGTTAATTATGTATCTATGAAATGTATATATTGGCTCAATTAGTCTGTACTTAGATTTCTTGTCAGTTTCGTCCCTTTGTACAACACTACGGAACCCTTGTGGCACCATAAAATATAAGATAATGATAATAATAGTACTTACTGCTTCATAGATGTCTTAACATCACTACCACTATCAACTTCATTTTTGGGTCAAAATATGACTATAGTATTCCCCGTAGCTCATAGTCTTATAGAAACCCCATCTATTGTACCTCCTTTACATTTTATGTAACAGGTATGGATATGGGTCATTTTGTAATGAAAAACCAGAAAACTCATGTGACCTAAAGTTTGCCCAGGTCCTAAAATCCACCTCACACTTCCAAGTAGGGTAAGCCAATGAAATTAACCAGTTCCCTTTATCCTGTTAAGTTGAGTGTATTAGAAGTCTGATATGGGTACTTAACATTATGAATTCAAGATTTTGCATGTCTGGAAAGTCCGTTAACCCATGGGAGCCCTAAGATAGGTAACAGTCTTAAGCTGGGTACACATTAGGAAGAGAGGCCCTGATTCAGAGCCGGACGCTCTGACAGAGAGCTCGCTCTGAATCAGCTAATGCGAGTGGCCAGGATGATGGTCGCGATGGTCAAGACCATCATGACCATCGGGCTTGAGACGAGACCCTTGTGGTAGGGTCTCGTGGCCGCAAGCCCCAGAGAGCTTTCGGCTCAAACAGAGCCGAAAGCTCTCCCACTGACATCACTTGTGATGTCAGTGGGGCCGCCCCCAAATGGTAGGCTTTCTCATGGGAACGCCTCCATCTGGGCAGCCACCCCCCCGGCCCGCCCACCAAAGGGGTTGTGCTGTCACTCAACATTGACAGCACGGCCCCTTTGGTGCGAGACCCGGAGCGACGGAGTGCCCATCGCTATCCGGGTCTCGCGCATGTGCACGACGGAGCCGGCTCCATCATGTGCATGCGCTCTGGGCCACCATCGACCCGGTTGCGAGTGCTCTGCGTTTGCGACCGGGTTTGAATCAGGCCCAGAGATCGGGCCATCGGGCTGATCCGCTGTCCCATCTGACGATTGGTAAGTGCATGCACATTTAACAATCGCCGACCCGATGTGTTGTGCCTGACGTCAGAACTGGGTGGGCATTTACATGTCCACAAACAAAAAAATTAAAAAATTAACCTCTTAGTGTTAGGGACTGCTAGTGACAGAGAAGCCGTGACGTGGCCTAGCAGCTTCCCATGTATTTGCAAATGCATGCAACCAATATCTCTGAAGTTCTATTACCATATAGTGTTCATACATTGTTGCAAGTATAATTCAGTGTGCTGAGGAACAATAGGGGGTTAAACCCCCCTCCCTTTGCTACCGGGCATTTACATGTGCCTGACCAGTTGTGATGTCAGCCACCGACGGCCTGTGCAGCAAGTATACGGGCAGTCAGCTGCACAGCCAATGCGATATGTCTGTGAACAACGCCATTTACAGACATATCGTCTGTACACACATACGGACACACACAATATATTGCCCATTCAATTTAACAGACGATATGTCGGCCATTGTGTGCCCAGCATTACTTATATTCAGCTTACTGATACATGTCATTGACAAGTATATACTACAGTGGTATACGGGTTAATGTACTACATCGTGATTCCCCACAGCAGGAAATTCAAAGTTTCTTGCTGGCTGTTCAAATTCCCTGATGCGGCTTTCTTAAGCCAGTAACATTTAAGGTAAGCTTAAAATGCATGTAGAATAATGGTCCCAAAAAGAGCAGCAGATAATATAAATACAATGCTTGCTTTATTGCTTATAACTGACTTTGGAAAGACAGAACCTGGAGGTAAATAATATGCTCTATTTTTTTTTTAAATCGCCATATCTTCAGTGGATTCAGCTGCTGAATTTAAAGGAGTTCTAATATTAATTGCGAACCAGGCATGTTTTGTATTTTATATTATCGCCCCTTTAAATCCAGCACCCGAGACAGCTGAAGGTGCTGCGGTTTTCAAAAGTGCCTCATAGTACGCTTACCCCCTAGTGTAAAAAAACCCCAAAACACTGTGGCTTTATGTATGGGCTACCAATGTAATTTACAGAGCTGTGGTATATTGAGATTTGCAGCAGCGCAGTCAACTGGTGCTCTGGCGCTCTGTAACGTCATGTATGAAATAAAATTATGTTCCAGAGAGCTGTGACATACAAACGTCCTGGAAGCTTATAGGACAGTCTCTAAATATGAAAATGCTAAGTGGATGGGGTCAGCGAGAGATTCATTCCGCTGATATGTTTCACTTACAGTAGTGTCACCGGGAAATAGGTGACCTCAATCACTATTTCCATTTAACCCATTCATCGTAACTAAGTGCCAAGTAGCTATTGCTCTGTAATATCTTCTTGCAGATCAGGTTCCCAATGAGATATTTGATAGAATACAGCGAAATTTGCCTAGAGCTGAAAGTGATGTTATATGTGACCTCTCCTCGCAGGAATGCTCATTTACACATGCACGGTGCTTCATCTCCCCGCTCTGTATTACTTCTGAGCATTCTATGTCAAAATTATACTGTGCACGGGTCAGTTATGAACTTGTGAAGACACAGTGGATCTGTATATACTGTAAAAGCTGTGGGACTTTACGTGTCTGTTTCCGTACTGTTGCACTTGACATTAATGTTACAATATGCAGTAGATAACGGAAGAGAACAAATGTTTCCACCTTACGAAGAGCGAAGCTGGGTGGACATTGGCACATATTCTTAGGACTTCTTGGTAGAATGCAGGCTGTCCCCAATTACTTGTTTGATTTTATTCACAAATAAGGAACACGATATAGAGGAGATGTACACAAACTGTCTAAAGAAGACAGGTGGTGACAGTGCCTATAGCAACCAATCTGCTTCTGCCTGCTGTTTTATATTATGTATTGGACAAATGAAAGCAGGAGCCGGTTGATTGCTATGGGAAACAGCTCCACTTGTTCTCTTTAGAAGGTTTGATATACCTCGCCCATAGATTGGTGGGGTAAGATATTATTGTGAGCTTCAAGAGTATATTCGGAGGCATTAGGGATTTAGCATGAATTTAAAAAGCCATCACAGCCGCAAAGAATGGACCTCCGAAGCGGCTGTATGACCCCAGTCTCTAGCTTTAACCATTCCACCATAGCCTTCTAAGCGGGGCAGTAGCAGGGCCACTGACACCAGGAAGTGTGCTCCAATAGTATGCTTCGGGGGGCACTTCGTCAATCTTTCGACAACTTCAACTGCTGGATATAAAGTAGAGCTGTCTGAGCATCCTAAGGATTCTCCGGGCAGCTCTCTTGGCTGGAAAACGCCATCCAGGCACCCAAATGTTGGTGCCACAAGGGAGCGACAGCTTCAGCCCTTAGCCATTGCACCTTGGATGGCGGCACAGCGAGCCCACCCCTAGTTACAGCACTCTTTCTCACTCCATAATTTCACCAGTATACTGACACTGGAAATGCCCATCGGTAAAGGGATGTAGTTAATAAACCTACAGCCAAAATCCCAATCGCCGGAATCCCGACCTTGGCCAGAAGCCCTGCGTCGGAATCCCGACATGAGTGGAGATGCCCATGCCAGAATCCCGACAGTAAGTATAGTGGGTGGGTTAGCTGTTAGCCACAGGGGGGGAGGGTTAGGTTTAGGCACCATGGGGGGAGGTTAGGGTTAGGCTGTGAACAGAGGGGTTAGGGATAGGCACCACCGGGGGGAGGTTAGGGTTAGCCACTAAGGGGAGAGGGATAGGTTTAGGCACTAACTGAGAGGGTTAGGGTGTGGGAATGGGAGGGTTAGTGTTAGGATACAGGAAAAAAGGGTTATGGTTAGGGGGTGAACAGGGCAGGGTTACAGTAATTACTGTTTCCCTGTCGGCAGTATCAGCATCGGGATGCCGCTGTTGGTTATTGACAGGGGGCATCCCAAGTGCCGGTATTTATACTCAACCCATCGGCAATAGATACTACAGCGGGACATATAAATCTAGTTTTTCTTGTGAAATGATGCAGGAGGAGGACAGATCAGAGGGACAGGGCTGAGAGTTTACAGTACACCACTGTGGCCAGAACTTCATGTCAGGTCCTCCTAAAAGTATCACCAAGTTTGTCTCGGAAGCCATTCCCGAACTACGTGACTCATCTTTCAGGCACATGGTTCAGGATGCAACACCTTTTAAAATGATCCTAAAGTATAGATATTTAGGAAAAAAATGGGTCAAAGTAAAAAGAGTTTTGGGCTCATCGTTGTTTCTAAAGCTCTGCAAAGTAAATCAATAACAAACTGTCAGGGACCAAGCAGAAGAGAACAATACTGCGCGGATGGTTTTGGTGTATAAAATAAAGGGAGGGAATAGAAAATATATGGTCATTACGTTCTGTACTTGTAAAAAATGATTTACAACCCCCCATTGTTATTTCATACAGACATCCTCAGATTCAGTTCATACTGCAGAAAATTCTGAAGCTGCTGCAATAATCTAAAATTAATGTCAACATTCTAGGTAAAGGCCTCACAATATTTTACCTTGGGTTTGTTGATATTCATCCTGTAGACTTTTAAAAGCTTGACTTATTGTGCTAAGAGACCTATGAATTGTATGATGGAGTCATTTTGATAAGGAGTTCAAGGCAGGAGTTAAAATGTTTTTTCCCCACTAGCTATATTTTATATATACCAGATATGATGCCTCGTACGGCAGCTGGAAGATGATTTGGCCGGACACCACTTCCTGAGTTAATAAAAACACCCATTGCGTGGTCTATATCATCCTGACAAGTCAGAGTACGCATGTGACCTTAGCTCTATGATTTTATCTTCATTTCTTTGTCTTGCTTTGATTTTGGCATCCGGTTTTCTCATACATCAAGTGTCGTGTCTGACTGCAATATAGGATCTCATCGTTGTGTTATTGGCTCTGCAACAAAACTCGTTTTTAATGAATAATGAAAATGGTACCTTTAGTGCTCAATGCGAAATGTCACCATCGAACATATTTTTAGGGGCTGAATCCAAAGCCGTAGTGATATTCCGCAGAACAGCATACTTCTACTTACTCTGCTTTATAAATCAGCAGACTACCAGCCAACATGTTATTTCTTTAAAGACACACTGACCCCATTTTTAAAGCTGGTCCTATAATTTACAAATGGAGTTAAATCATTATACATATATAAAGATTTCTACAGAGGAGCTTTCAGTAGATTCTGTGACAGCTCCTGCTACAAAACGTAGTTAGGATATGCTTTAATTTACGCTTGTATTTGCCCCCATGGCATAAATGTGCATTTGTGTATTCTTCAATATTCTCCTATGGTACAGTACAATGCTGGTACAGTACAGTGCCTACAAGGCAGACACAGTGAATAAGGATCTTGAAATAGTGATCTGTTGATCACAATGAGGATCCCTCTATCTATACCCAATGCACCACGGAAACATAACAAGAGAACAAATTGCAATCAGGGTGGTCCAGCATGTGTGACTATACTTACTACAGTCAGTCTGTTTACTCTTAAATAGCCAATTTGAAGCACCATGACTCTTCTTGGGTTGTTCTAAAATTTCCCATTCCCAGCCCCATTTACATCCCTTTCACACTGCAGGTGGATGTGCTTTATTTTCTTATCAGTCACATTAATTTATATGTGTGTGTATGTGGGATGTAGTCTGCAGCCTGGCATGTGGGATGCTGATGGTCTAAATACCGGCACCGGAATTCCGTCAGCGTCGGGATCCCAGTTCCAGTATCCCGACTGCCAGCATCCCAAAGTAAGTATTGGGGGTTAGGGGAGGGTTAGGTTTAGGGACTAGGGGAGGGTTAGGGTTAGGCACTAAGGGAGGAGGGTAAAGCTTAGGGTGTGGGGACTGGGAGGTTAGCTTTAGGCACTATGGGGGGAGATTGTTTAGGCACCGAGTGTCGGGATTCTGACTGGTGGCATCCTGACCGCCAGGAACTCATATCCAACCCGTGTTAAAGCTGTACATGTAAGGTTTTCTTGGTCCTATTTATTTCTACATGTACTATGAGTGCTGTTATCATCTACTGAACTTTTTATACACCCACCACTCACACCAATGTCACTGTGTGCCCTGTGCACAGCCTGCTATGTAGCCTATCCAATTCACCTACCACTCACACCAATGTCACTGTGTGCCCTGTGCACAGACTGCTATGTAGCCTATCCTATTCACCCACCACTCACACCAATGTCACTGTGTGCCCTGTGCACAGACTGCTATGTAGACTATCCTATTCGCCCACCACTCACACCAATGTCACTGTGTGCCCTGTGCACAGACTGCTATGTAGACTATCCTATTCGCCCACCGCTCACACCAATGTCACTGTGTGCCCTGTGCACAGACTGCTATGTAGACTATCCTATTCGCCCACCACTCACACCAATGTCACTGTGTGCCCTGTGCACAGACTGCTATGTAACCTATCCTATTCACCCACCACTCACACCAATGTCACTGTGTGTCCTGTGCACAGACTGCTATGTAGACTATCCTATTCGCCCACCACTCACACCAATGTCACTGTGTGCCCTGTGCACAGACTGCTATGTAACCTATACTATTCATCCACCACTCACACCAATGTCACTGTGTGCCCTGTGCACAGACTGCTATGTAGCCTATCCTATTAATCCACCACTCACACCAATGTCACTGTGTGCCCTGTACACAGACTGCTATGTAGCCTATCCTATTCACCCACCACTCTCACCTATGTCACTGTGTGTCCTGTGCACAGACTGCTATGTAGCCTATCCTATTCATCCACCACTCACACCAATGTCACTGTGTGCCCTGTACACAGACTGCTATTTAACCTATCCTATTCACCCACCACTCACACCAATGTCACTGTGTGCCCTGTGCACAGACTGCTATGTAGCCTATCCAATTCACCCACCACTCACACCAATGTCACTGTGTGCCCTGTGCACAGACTGCTATGTAGCCTATCCTATTCATCCACCACTCACACCAATGTCACTGTGTGCCCTGTGCACAGACTGCTATGTAGCCTATCCTATTCACCCACCACTCACACCAATGTCACTGTGTGCTCTGTACACAGACTGCTATGTAGCCTATCCTATTGAGCCACCACTCACACCAATGTCACTGTGTGCTCTGTACACAGACTGCTATGTAACCTATACTATTCATCCACCACTCACACCAATGTCACTGTGTGCCCTGTGCACAGACTGCTATGTAGCCTATCCTATTCAGCCACCACTCACACCAATGTCACTGTGTTCCCTGTGCACAGACTGCTATGTATCCTATCTATTCAAGTGAACATGGGCCCAAAGCACCTCTCCCCCCCACCCCTTACCGGCCATGCACATGGCGTCCCACCTATCTCTTGCATTGTTGACATAACATTTTTTTGTTTCTTTTGTAACTCAGCTTTAACTTGATGGATAGAGATGAAACAAAGTGCAGCTTATTTCTAGGAGTTTCCACTACAAAATGATGGAATTTTCATGTACAGTAGTTTTTGCGCTTACTTGGCACAAACAGACACAAAGTTGCTGTAATATTAATATATAGATATATCACATAATCACATATAGCTCTCATAGTCCAGTATGTGTTAAAGTAGCAATGCCTACACTTATAAATAAGTCAAGAATTTGAAAAGGTCCAACTATACAGAGTGTACATTACTAATTTACATTGTAGGCAGCCATTTTGATGGGTGGCACAATGTTATTGAGAAGCAATATTAAGAAAATATACATAATATATAATGAAATGTTGTACTTTGATGTTCATTTTCCAGAGCATCTGCCAACTCGCAAGATTAGGCGGCGGTCAATGTCCTGTGTGGTAATTACAAAAGCTGTGAGACGATTGTGCGTCAGGACGTGTATTTGTCATGTAGAAAGAAGGGTGGGGTTTAATCCCCTATTGTTCCTCAGCACACTGAATTGTACCTGCAACAATACATTAAGACTATATGGTGTTAGAAATTCAGAGATATTGGTTGCATGCATTTGCAAATCCATGGGAAGCTGCTAGGCCACGTCGCGGCTTATCTGTTACTAGCCGTTCCTAACACTAATGGGTCCACGTCTGGGGTGCAGGGCACCTCAAAAATCCCCCAGGGCATCACATGAAAAACGGAAAAGAGTGACAGTGAAGTGTAAAGTATAGATGTATGAGAATAATTAATGTGTTGAAAAAGGGTTAAAATATATGTGAAAAAATTACATGAATAAAAAACAAACATAAAAGGGGTCTACTTGGTATGACCCCTCCCTTTCATGCACCTGAAGAGCACTGCCAGATTGATTTGAGCAGCTGCCATTTTCTGCGTGTATTTGTCATGTAATATCACTTCTGCATTATGG
This sequence comes from Taudactylus pleione, assembly GCA_031769625.1. NCBI lineage: Eukaryota > Metazoa > Chordata > Amphibia > Anura > Myobatrachidae > Taudactylus > Taudactylus pleione. The sequence goes on from JAUIMM010000205.1 coordinate 1,085,810, forward strand.
GATGGCAGATTTTGCCATTTGTAAATAAATCATAAGGTCTTCTGAATCTCATAAAAAAAAAAAATACCCCCCAATAAGTTCAAACCCGCTTCAAGTGTAAAAGATCAAAAGTATTCCGAGGACTTTACAGTTACAATGATGAATGAGAGACACATATTCAAATGGTAAAGTGACATAGAGATATCTTAAATAATGTTTGCTTTTGGATTATGTATTTTCATGGTAGGCTAAAATATTTACACACAGAAAAATCCTTCACATTTAAAATACAGTATCAATAAATCTCAATGAAAATCTCCAAAGACTGTACGTTTGATTATAATGCCGGACTGCTCACTGATATGTTATATATTCTCTCATAAATACACATGAAATCAATTGAATGAAATCATTCTGCTCAGGGAAGTTAATAAATAATACTGCACGCAGCAGGATTACCCCAGAACCAAAATCAATCTGTACAGTGTGCTTCTTGTCTGACTGCTTATTTCCTAACACTTAATGGGTAGGTATGTGATTTACTACAGATGAATTAACATAAAAACTAGACTCCCAAAAACAGCTCCAAGTATTGTATGAAAAATACAGTATAATATTTTTGTGGAATTCTGCAGTTGTGGAAAAACACAGGTGATTTCTTTTCTCTGTTTGTTTGTTTTGACTGTGAAATGTCGATTTCAAAAAGAATTACAGATCAAAATTATATTTAGTTTTCAACCAATCAGATTCTATCTTTTATCTTCTAGAAGGTGCTAGATAAATGATAAGTAGAATTTGATTGGTTGCTATGGGGAACATCTCCACTTCTATAAACCCGCTCTTTAGTAAATATACCCCCAGCTTTCTGTGCTTTAATGGGAGAAAATATCATATTTAGGGCTCTATTTACTACAATCCGCATTTTGAATGCAGATTGTAGTGTGATATTACCGACTGAATTCGCATTGCGAATTCAGGCAATATCACAGGGATTTACTAAAAATCTCTTGCAGGGACAGAGCTTGTGATAAAGCTCTGTCCCTGCGAATCCCCTCCGCACACTTATCACGGTATTTTCGCAAAAAATACAGTGACAAGTGACCGCACATACGCCGACTGTCCGTCATTAAGCCCCGCCCCTGCAGCTAAGCACCACCCACCACAATCACAGACCCCCCCCGTGCCACCCCCTCCCACGATCCCCCCTCCCTTAATTACACTTACTTGCAGTGATTGGTGCTCTGGTGATGTCCTCTGTGGCTCCGGTCAGCTGACATCCCATCCTGCACTGGGATTCAGTCAGGTGACAACCGGGCCCCAATGCAGACTGGGAGACCAGCTGACTGGAGGGGAGACATCACAGGAGCCCTGATCACCGGTTCCTGGACTGGATTTTTTTTTACTAATTATTATTCTTTTTTTTTTACAGTGTATCAGCGTGTGGTCTGTTTAGACCACACAGGTGATCACTGGGGCTGGCTCCGGCCTCTACTCTGCCTGGAGCAGAAGTCCGGTAACTGGGGGGAGACCCTGGATAAAGCCACCTCCAGGTGGCTTTATTATCACAGGGCTTTCCGTGGTATTTCTTCACAATTTATTTTTAGTAACTTTGGCCAGATCACATTTCCCATTACAATTATGGGAAATGCGATCTGCTTACTAAAAATATGTGATAATTAGGGCTTGGAGTAGAATTTTATGAATTCTACTCCAATTGTCCTTTAGCAACTTTAGGTGATACTAAAATAATATAAAAGGGTGTGAAAATAATGTTATTAAATAGAGCCCTTAGTCTTAGGTGATTGTGAAAGTAACACCAAGGGGCTGATTCAGACAAGGATGTAGACGTGGTCATGGCTGCATCTATTGGTGATCGTCCATTTTGACTTTATGCAAATGCTGCTACAAAGTCCTTCCCTGGCGTACATTTGTGCATCCGAATGTGCAAGGACTGAGGTGACCACTGTCAGTGCTCGTAGGCGATTGGTGTGTCTTTAGATGCACCATCAATTGCACCATCAAAACTTGCACCAACCCCAGGGCAGGTGCAGTTACTCTATCCGAGTTTGGCCTCCTAATTGAGTGGCTAAGCATCTGTGTATGCAACTGCTTTCACACCATTGCTGATAAATGTTGATACATAGTCCAATGTTCCTGTTCCTAATATCTATTACAAGTGATAGCTCCATAGACTAATGCCATAAGTAGTTGCACATTGGTGCTTTTAAAACAAATGTTATATCTAAAAATGTGCCATTCAAAAGTCCACACTGGGGGAGATGGACAAAGCCTTGGAGAGTGATAAAGTGCCAACCAATCCGCTTCTAACTGTCAATTTGCAGTCTGTATTTGAAAAACGACAGTTAGGAGCTGCTTGGTTGGTACTTTATCATTCTCCACTTTATCCCTCTCCAGGGCTTAGTACAACTCCCCTACAGGGAGATATGACATCAACCTGGAAACACTGTTTCCCCGTCACATAAATAGGCTACGGTGTCCTTTAATTTTAATAACACTTTTCATATCTATTCTCTTCTCTGATTCCTATCCACCCCCTTTCAGCTAAACCAATGGATATCTTAGTCATTTTATATTGGCACACTATAGTGTAACAATAGCAAGCCTACAGGTTGTGCAGACCTCAAAGAGCCTAGAGGTGAGAAAGGTCTGAAATGCTGGGTTAATGTCGCACTGAGGCCCCAGCATGACCCCTAGACAAATTGGTCTATGATGCCTGGTGAACACTGTTCTTCTCCATTGTACTTCTTGTACCTACAAAGTTGTGAATTTCAGTGCTCAGAGCTTCATTCCACGTGACTTCTGCTTGGACAATCTTGAGTGTACAAGCCACCTTATCTGTGTTACACCCACATCTCTTTCATTCTGCTCCTGTGCAGCCCCCATCTGTCAAGTTTAACTTGGAACACACAGTGCTATGTTGGTTTGTATTATTTTATATAGCTGCCATGTTTTTTGTATTATTCACAAGTACATAAACCAATCTATGATTCGATAATTTTCTGTATATTTAAATCATAAAGTTACTTCTATTTCTAAAAATAAATAAATAAATAATGATGAACTATGTGCATGGTGTAAGTCAACTAGATATATAGGTGTAATGTAAAGTTCACTGCACATGGAACGCACAAAGCAATCTGAGGGGATGATTGAACGCAAATTGAATATTGACGCGTTAAATAATTTATTGGTGGGTTGGCTGCCTGTTAACATTGCTCAGGGAAGATTATAAATAAAGGGGTGTTAAAATATTTATTGAACATTATATTGTTGTTGTTCGAAAATATTGATTATTGAAGAATAATTTACTCTGTAAGAATAAAACCAGATAACTCACAAGTGAATGTAGTCAGTAAGATCAGCATATACCTAGCATAATCATGAATCAATTTCCAGCTCTGGGAACAAGGCAGAAATGCTTGCTCCACAATGCAGAAACGAAGACATGTGCACTTAAGAGTACTGTTTCACCGAGAGGACATTGCCATGGATGGTGCCTAGTGAAGGGCCAGCATTCCGAAAAAATATAATGCTTACCAGAGATTCAGATTACATGTCAGTTATGTGCCAAAACAAAATCGGTGTCTACTGACGCGTTTCATGTGTTCAGATTACTAAAGTATTCTAACTACCACTAACTAGCTTTGATCTCAACAGCTCAGGCTGTTGTAGCATACATTTAACTTATGCCAGGGCCATGTTTAAATATAAGTAAGAGTTATTCTTTAGTTTTTAAAAGCTATAAAGTGCAATGAGGCTTATAATGCTGTAGCTTTTGCCGTACTAAATCTCCACCAAGTTGCTGACCCTCTATAAATTCAGCATGGCAGACGTCTATGGTGTATGACCTCAGGGAAATAAAAAAAAAAATACTGCGCTAGGATCACTTTATATTGTACCAACACAACATTTTAGTATTTGACACTTATCTAACTCAGAGGAAAGGAAGTGATGACAAAATTAAATTAAATAGGTGTGTACAATTACCTATGTTGGTTAAACATAAAAAGGTTTTATTCATTTTGATCTCATTTCCATGTTATGTACCAGACTAATTCTTCCTCTGTTATGAATTTCATAGGAGACTTTAAGTAGCAAAAATAATATTTTCAAATGAACTGCAAAAGCCAGTAAAGCTATGGGGCAGGACTTATATTGATTATTGCAAATAATAGTCTCTAGCAAACTTAAGGACAGTTAAACTCTTTAAAATACAGGATACAGAAAATGAGAAAATCAGCAATTATTATTAAACATTAAACCACAAAAATGGTCTACAACAAGTAATACAAATACAAGCTTTATTTATTTATTTGAGTTCACTATGTATGAAAAATTGATTAAGCATAAAAGCAAATAACTTGAAACATTATTAGCTGCATTGGTACAAGGGTAACAGGTCCACAAGGTTCCCCCTGCCAACCCTTCCCACACACACACAAATATTCCTTTGTAACCTAGTGTGGAGCAGGAGCGGTAGAGCTGAAGATGTTGATGTATCAAGCACTGAAAAGCGTGGAGGAGTGGACTAGTGGAGAAGTTGACCATAGCAACCAATCAGCTTTGAGGTAGCATTTATTATGATGTACAGTCTATAAAATAAGAGGTAAGAGCTGATTGGTAACTATGGGCAACTCCTCCACTGGTCCACCTCTCCACGCTTTTCACTTTTTGATACATAAACCCCTAAGAGAGGAGAGGACAAGTGTGCAGTCTCCATGCGGGCCCCTCCTCTCGCCAATGTATGCCCGAGTAGACTAAGGCTCTGTGACAGCGTCTACCAGGCATGTGCAGATGTATGGGAAAATGACGGTGGCAGCATTTTCCCAGCGATTTTTGTGCCCGCTGGTAGAGAGGTTAGTTTAGTCTAAAGGTGCAAGGTGTTCAATGTGGCCACTGCCACCCCCAGACACACAGGCCCGTGTGTACAGTAAGTGTAGTGCTTAGCTGTGACATCATTCAGTAGTTTAGACACTCCCTACACCCTAGCTCCCAGGCCAGCCCTGTATATTTCAGCTTTCTGTTTTTAAAAGTGGTTCCAAGATAGCAATTGAATTGGTGTAACTTATTGTTTTATACAGATGTGTACTCTTTGCGGATCATGCTATAAACGTGCGCACGCATCGCGCCATGCGATTACCCACAGCATATGCTAAGGTATGCTATAGCGCACACTGCGATCGCATCATGCAGTCCTATGTACTCACGGATGCGGATGCAGTTCGTGTATACGCTCGCGGGCGCACTCCTCGCGCCATGCGTGATGCTGTTTGCCACTTACGCAGCAAAGATGCAAGAGTGCCTGGCATAATTTGAACACACATCTGTGGTTGTATAGTGTACAGTGGGCCTGATTCAGAGCCGCTCGCAAAAAGCGAGCGCTCGCTCTGAATCAGGGCGGCCACATGTTTTTTAAATCAGGCCTCCTGGCCACTCGCATAGCTGTGGGTGACCACCCACAGCTTTTGTGAGCGGCCAGGTGATTGTTGCGATGGTCGCAACCATCGGGCTTGCGACGAGACCCTTGTGGTAGGGCCTCATTCCCGCAAGCCCCAGTGAGCTTCTCATTCTAATAGAGCCGGAAGCTCACCACTGACATCACTCGTGATGTCAGTGGGGCCGCCCCCAAACGGCAGGCATTTGGCAAGTCACCCCCCCGCCTACCAAACGGGGTGAGCTGTCGATCAACATCGACAGCCGCCCCTTTTGGAGGCAAGCGCTGGAGCGAGTGATTTCTCGCTCGCTCCGGGGCTCATGCGCACTACCTAACAATCGACCCGCTTGCGAGCGCATAGCGCTTGCGAGCGGGTCTGAATCAGGCCCAGTATGCACACTGCAAAAGACGAGAATTCACTATTGCAGTGGTTCCCAAACTGTGTGCCGTGCCACCCTGGGATGCCTCGGGACACTTGTAAGGTGCCTCAGGTTGGTGGTCTAGCACCAAATCAAATTATTTATAGTCAATGTAATGCATACTTGCCTACCCTCCCGATATGGTCGGGAGCCTCCCGAAAATCAGGTGCCGCTCCCGACCTCCCGGGAAGGCAGGCAAGTCTCCCGGCAGCTGCCGACCCCTCCTGCCCCCCACCGCAATTACAAGAAAATCCCCGGCAGTGGGGGGCCTGTGACGCGATTCACGCCTGTAATATCGGCAGTGTGTAGCGGGGGCGGGGCCAAAATGACGCGATCGTGTGGCTCCGCCCCACCCGCAAACTCTTGTCGTCTGGCCGGCCCCACCCCCGTTTGCTGGCCACGCCTCTCCTGTCAAGCCGATCTGGCTGCTCCCTCCCGGAAGGGGCAGCCAGATAGTCGGCAAGTAAGATGTAATGTAAATATCAGGATAAACAAATTTCAAACCTGTCCACCACCACATAACTGAACCTAAGGATGACAGGTCAGCTCAATTTACTTAGTCATTTTTTTTTCTGTATTTCTCAAAAGCAAACTTTTGGCTTGGGGTGCCATGAAAACAATGCTAATACTCTAAGGCGCCGTGATTCAAAAAAGTTTGGGAACCACTGGACTATTGCCTTTCATTATCATTAGATATATAATGCAGGGTAGAAACCTGGTACTTACCATGGCCACGCTGAATTTACAACCCCCATTGGGCCCGTGTCTCAGAGACATTTTGTACGCTAATAATTAAGGGGTCAATTCAGACCAGGACGCTAAGCTGCACACTCACGCAGCTAAAAGGGGCCGGGTATGCAAATGCCGCGATCACACTGTCTGTTGGAAGGACACCCTCTATGTCTTAGAGAGCGAAGGCATAGCGAATGCACGCCAGTGTAAAGACCCCCACTTTTCTCTCTTAGCACACATCTTCTCCAGGAAGTGTGTGATGAATCGGATGCATCGAGAGCCATCAGAGCTGCACGCAGCGCTTGAGGTAGACCCTACTCCACCGCAAGCACTGCGATCACTGCTGTCTAAAATACAACCAAGTGACGTGTACAATGACGCCTCCATGCTAATTATGCACACCCATTAAACTCCGTTCTGACAGCCAGACACGCCTGCGTTCGCACATCCACTCCTCCGTTCACAAGCACCTTCCCCTCTTACCACCCACAAACGGCACTAACTGTCACTCAAATTAGGGTCCAGTCTGTGTACTACGACCTCACATTTCCCGAGCGCAGTGAGTGACTCGCGCATGTGCATATTGACGCTAACACATGCGCAAGCAGCCGATTATCGCCCATAGCGTGCGTCCGCGGCTTAGTGTCCAGGTCTGAATCAGGCCCTAAGTTTTATGCACCAATCTTTTTCTCTGCATTTAGGAGCTGACGCAGAGATGACCATAAGCTGGCCATAGTTGTTCCTGCATGGCATGTACATAAAAGTACATATTCACCATTTCTGTCCCTATTCATTCCACCATCAACGTGTATGCTGACACCAGCACTATCTCTGATTCACAAGATCCATCAAAAAAAATATGGGAAATTCAGTGTACGCCAAACCCGTGCACAGTCCGCAGATCTGTCAATCCGACCTCACGGAAAGTTTGCCTATGTTCCGTTGCCACCCATTACGCACCTTCAGCCGCAAATGTAGATGCACAACGAGATGCGAATGAGCTGCATAGACTATGCTTCACTTCCGTGTGCTCAAACATCTGCAAAAATAATATAATGGAGTTATGTGCCTATGGGGTAGATGTACTAAGCCTTGGGGGGGAGAGATAAAGTACCAACCAATCAGCTCCTAACTGCCACTTTGCAAACACAGCCTGTAAACTGAGAGTCAGGAGCTGATTGGTTGGTTATTTATCACTCGCCACCTTATCAATCTCCAAGGCTTAGTGCATTTACCCCTATATGTTGTAAGTAATAGGTTACATACAATAAATATATGTTAAAAAGTGGATGACTGCAAATCTGGTATTTTAATACAATTCAGGGGCCAAGTACATGCTCTGGACGGCCACCACTGTATTTCCAGCCAAGGACTCCAATAATCTAGACTTGAGTACATACAACAGTGTGCTACGGAAAATAAAACTGCTTTGCTAACACTAATGGATGTCACATTTCCGTGCCACTCTGCATAAGTACAGTCTGATTTGCTTCTGATCGCGTTAAAATCTCTTCATTAACCATTGCCAGCTCCCGTCCCATATACATGACATGTAGTTAGGCTGCTTCACTTGGAACACGACCTAGACGTAATGGACTCAAATGACCCTACTCCCCTCCGTTACATTGATACAAAACTTTCATGCACCTCATTACAAGGGCTGAGACAAGAGTCCCTGTACTCCCACTTTAAAACTGGCCGATGTGCAAATAAACAGTGGCATAAAACGTGTTTGCGATGGCTTGTCAAGGTCACTGTCAAACTCACTTAACTTACACGTCAAACATCAGAAGCAGAGTTTTCAATATTTATTGAAGCTTTATAGCTGGGAATGAGGCGACATTACTATTTGCAGTCTAAGCGCACGTTGTCTCTTGGCTCACTGTGAACGCTTACTAGGAACCAGATTTTGTTTTTGCTCCAAATAAAAGACATTTAGAAATGATCTGATGCCGACGTAGCAAAATACAGGAAAATAACCTTACAGTAATATATTGATTGAAGGGTGACACCAATTTAAAAATGTTATATTTTGTGCAATAGTTGGATTATTGCTTAGAATGTTTTCAAATAACTTTATCTTCCATAGAGACAATATTTTTGTGTGTTCCATAATTTTCTTTGCAAATATTCTATATTAGAGATGTGACTGAGCACACCCGCATGCTTTGGCTTGGGCAAAACCACCCTCAAATGTTATGGTTCAGATTTGGATTTTAATTTCTTTAAAATAGATAAAAAGAGCCAAAATAAAGTAATTTGGACCTCTTTACATGCAATCCAAATCCTGAGAATAGTTTTTTTTTTAAATCCGAGCCCAGAATTTACAGCAGACCTGAGCCGGAGCTCGATTCTACTTGGAACCCCAAAAGTGATCCGAGATGCGATTCGATTTGACTAGGAACCCCAAAGTTCAGATGTGTTTGGTTTTCAGGAAAACTGAACCACACATCTCTATTCTATATATAATACTAGCTGAAGTACCCGGATTTAAATCTTCCAGTTATTAAGTTTTATTATGTGATGCCGTCTAAATCCATCCAGTGGAAGGCTCAGAATAGGCTCCCTGGGTCAAAGTTCTGCCCTGCGCACTGCGCCGTGAGGTCTGACCAGGACCCCAACCATTACATTAAGCATCCCAGATCAATTGAAGTTTTCATCCAAATCCACCTAGTGGAAGGCCCAGAACAGGCTCCCTGGATTGAAGTTCTGCCCAGCGTACACCAACGGGAGGTCCAACCAGGACCTCAACCCACTAGTATGTCTCCTTGGTCACAATGTTACCACTCTGTGAAGTTTTCATCCAAATCCATCCAAGGGAAGGCCCAGAACAGGCTCCCTGGGTCAAAGTTCTTCCCAGCGCACTGCGCCATGTAGTCCAACTGGGATTATAACCACTTCATTAGGCATCCCAGACCTCTGGAAAGTTTTCATCCAAATCCATCCAGTGGAAGGCCCAGAATAGGCTCCCCGGGTCATAGTTCTGCCCAGCTTCCCCGGGTCAAATTTCCGCCTAGCATACACCAACGGGAGGTCCGACCAGTACCTCAACCCCCCTAGTGTGTCTTTTGGGATCCAATGTTTTCACTCTGTGAAGCTTTCATATAAATCCATCTAGAGGAAAGCTCAGAACAGGCTCCATGGGTCAAAGTTCTGCCCACCAAGCAAGACCCTAACCCCACTAAAACCTGGCCAAGATTTAACTGGACCACCTCGCATTGGTTTCATCCCAATCGGTACAGGGGTGTCCGAATGCATAACCGGACAGACAAACAAATAATTAAACTAACAGACCAATGCATTTTATAATTTTATATATAAGATTAACTTATCTTTGCATGCTATACAAGGGTGTCCTATATGCTCTATGTGTATATGAGCCATACTACGGTCATTCATGATTAATAAAGGGTACTGTGGGGGAGAATTATCAAAGCTTGGAGATAATATAAAGTACCAACCAATCAGCTCCTACGTGTCCTTTTTCAAGCACAGCCTGTAACATGACAGTTAGGAGCTGATTGGTTGGTACTTTATCTCTCGCCACTTTATTTCTCCCCAATATTTTCTAAATCGACCCTGGAGTATGGAATCTAATTTATAGTGATGATTAGCAATGTTATCATAACAAGGCAGAGCTACAGTATATAGTTAACAAAGGTAAAAAAATGGCATCTCCATCATGTTCTACCTTTCATATTCTAATTGCTCTGATCCAAAAGAAGATTCCTTGTACTGTTTCAGACAGAGTAGATTTCCTGAGCTTCCCCTCAAGGCTTCCCTAAGAGATGTGGAGCCTGGAGGTATGGACAAACCATGTGGGGACAGGGCCAGGCCATGATGGGAATTTTGGGTCCAAAAATGGTGGGAAAGAAGTTGCATAGTCCCTCTATTAAGGGGACATGACTGGACCTCCTTTCCTGCAATCGTGTTCCCTCTCTATCAATACATCTCCTGGCTGCTGCTTGCCAAAAGCATCTGCTCTTCACCAGTTGTGTTTAGAAAATACAACTGGAGACAGCAAGGAAAAAGTATCCGCACTACACTATGACCACTATAAAAAGTAACAAAAGTTAACAGTGATGCATCTACAATGGGTGCTAGGTGTTCAGTACCCATGGGCCCTTGTATCAAAAGGGCCCCACAGGGCCCACAATGCACCCAGTATTTAGTCTCTCCAGCTGGTCATTGGCATTGAAGTCATGTTGAGTACTCCCAGAGCACAGGCGAGGAGAAGAGTTGAAGAACGAGGAACCCTGCTTTAGTCCGGGTCACAGACTGCTAATGCCCCTGCCACATACTCGGATGGGTCCTCTGGCTTGCCCTGTGCCACACGCTACAGATGCCAGGGAGTGAGTGAGAGTGAGGCTCAGGTGCCGAGGCAAGTACTGCTAGGTGAAGAAGAAAGCAGTGGAACTCTTCACCCCAGAGAGTGAGTACTACACTATATCCAACTGTGCATGTGAAGGCCAAGAGCCTGTGACTTGATATAACTTTATCTCCACTATATGGGGCACCCTTATTTCTTAAAAAGCCTTAAGGCATTTTTGACTGGACAATTGCACACGGTTACCAAAGACTGAAGCTAAATAAAAGGTTAAACCATGGGTATAACAAATTAAAGACATGTTGCAACGTAAAGTGGCGAAACAGGCAGTGCCAAACGATTCCAGAATTTAAAAAAAAAAGAAAACATTTTTTTATATTGTACTTTTCTCTTTGATACATCTGATGTATTTTAGCACTGGTAACTCACAGCCAGAGGCAATATGAACCGAGCAGCACAAATGAAAGCACAGCTTCGAAAAATTATGCAAATTGCCTTCTTTAATGTCAGTGTCAGTTTGCATCAATATGTGAATGGTTCTGGGTTCCAATCTTTGTTCTGCTTGCTGCGATGCGTAGTTTAGTGGTGGTAATAGAGATCTCATCTCTTGTAAAGTCAGACATCTACCGTATGATTCACGGGAAGATGTAGAAAAAGTTAGAACATTCAAAAACCGGTTGATACCATATTAAAATGCGATGCAATAGAATTTGCATCTGTATCATAGGCAGTTATCTATCTTTTGGTGGCAGCCATTGGTACACACCTGCTCAGTGAATATCTGTCAAGTCAAATAAACTAGATTTGAAAATGTCAGAAAAATATAATCTGTTTTATTAGTCGGGATTTTGTTTGTTTTAAATTATCCTAAAATTCTCAGTGAACCTATTTTTGTTAGAAAATGTTCTTTAGAAAAATAATCTAAAGTTTCAGCATGGTTGTATATGAGTGGGAGCAATAAAACAGCGCCACCTAGTGAATAAAATGTATGAATACCATTGACATTCTCAGGCAAAATATATTTGAATTCAGTTTTACTTAGTAATGGGATTCAGAGGACTTGTGTTGAATATATGTATGTGGGCAGTAGTGTGGCTCAGTGATTGGAACTTCTAACTCACAGTACTGAGGTTATGGATTTGATTCCCCCCAAGGTCCTATCTATGTGGAGTTTATATGTTCTCCTAGCCTTAATGTGTGTGTGACCATGTGGTAGGGATAGATTGTAAGCTCCATTGGGACAGGGACTGATGTGAATAAGTATTGTCTATAAAGTGCTGTGTAGTATGTGTGCGCTACAGTATATAAATAACTTAATAAATATATATACAAGTATATGTCAACTATCATAAATAATGTACAATAACACAGTAGCTATGAGATGTAGTCATAATGTTGACATTTCCGACACCACAATGATGACAGTTATGAATGACGTTGACATTGTTGACATGTCAACGTGTGAAATGTCAAATAGTGCAAGGACTGGGGTCAGAGGGTTGGAGTTAGACTGCGGTAAGGGCAGGTTTGGGTTAGACACTAGGGAGAGGGTTAGCGTTAGGGTTTAGGGTTAGTCATACTTAATGCTGGATGCACCTCAGGATCTGCTGGAAGCAGGGCCGGACTGCCCATTTGGGACTTCTGGCATATGATAGAAGCTGGGCCATCCCAGCGTCAAACCCCGGCCAAGAAGCTCCACCTTCCGGTGCTCTGCTCAGCCAGAGATACTGAAAGACGGGGACGTGCCGCGAGCCCAGGCCCTCGTGATCCGCGGCAGGCCCCGTGAGGTGAGACCACTCCCCTTTGTGGCAAAGCTATGCCCCTTTTACGTGCACGTGTGCGAGGACTGCCAAGATTGCTCAGCAGCCCCAGTCTGTCCCTGGCTGGAAGTCATTCTGATGTCACCGCCATACCCAGAAGACACTGCTGGAGCTGCCGGATGCACTATACCATAAGACCACCAGGACATTTCTTTTAAATTCTAATCATGTCACCATTTAAAAAGTGATGATGAATGTTGACGTGGTCACGCTGCTTGTTGATATTATAACCATGTTGACATGAATGTTGACATGGCGAATGTCGACAAAATATACTACACCCCTTATCTATAATGCAGAGTCCTGCAGAGAGCATGTCACCTGTACTAAAGCTTCCAAAGTCTCCTTCTGGTGCCAGACTTACTGTTTACAGAAAATCAGTTCAAGCCACACACAATGCATTTCACTACATCAGGGGGGTGACATGACCGGGATCGGTGTGATTTACCGCCGGACATTTACCGCTTGTCCGGTGGTTCAAATCCCGACTGCGCTAAAGGTGAAGATCCTAACTGCGCTAAAGGTTAGTATAAACTAACCTAACCCCCCCTAACCCTCCCTTAGGGGTGCCTAACAGTAACCCCCCCAAGTGCCTAACCCTAACCCCCATCTAAGTGCCTAAACCTAACCCCCCCTTCCACGCTGCCTAAACCTAACCCCCCCAGGGGGGGTGCCTAACACCCTAACCTCCACCCAGGGGTGCCTAACCCTATCCCCCCTTCCCCTAGCCTAACCCTAACACTCCCAGGGGGGTGCCTAACCCTAAGCCCCCCCCCCCGGGAGACCCTAACCTAACCCTCCCCCCCAGCGGCTGTCCGCGCTCGGTGCCCGGGTTTCCTTCGATTGGGATGCCGGGCGCCGGGGTCCCAGCATAGGTAAAATGACAGGCATCAGGATTTCGACGCCTGTCATTAGACCCTTGCCGGGATTAGACAGTCGGGATGCCGACGGTCGGCATTTAGCCCATCGGCATCCCGACTGCATAAAGACATGACCTGCTAGAGGTACTCAGGGGCGTATCTACCCATTGGCCAGGATGGCACTCGCCAGGGGTGGCGACCAAAGGGGGGGTGCCACCCGGCAGTGCCACCAGTAGCCAAGGGGTGGATAAGTCCCTCGGCCCCACAAGTGTAGGGCAGACCGCAGTGATAGCGGTCTGCCCTACACAGTTTACAAACACGCAGCCACCAGCGGCGGCTGTGTGTTTGTAATAACAGCCAGCTAATGAGAGTCAGACAGACTCTCATTTGCTGCTGCATCTTCCACAGAGGGAGCCGGCTGAAGCTCACTAATGAGCTCCGTCTTCCGGCTCCCTCTGCAGGCATGTGATGGGAGAGACGTCATGACGTATGATGTCTGTCCCATGCAAGAGAAGAGCGGGCGGGACTGAGCGGATAGCGGCGACTACTGAGAGCATTCTATAGGGGTGGCCACTACTGCGGGCACACTATAGGGTTGGCCACTACTGGGGGCACTGAAATAGGGGGTGGCCGCTACTGGGGCACTTTATGGGGGGGTGCCTGCTGCTGGGGGCTCTGTATATGGGTGGCCACTACTGGGGACAATTTAGGGGGTGGCCACTACTGGGGCACTTTATCGGGGGGCTGCTACTGGGGGCTCTGTATATGGGTGGCCACCGACAATTTAGGGGGGTGGCAACTACTGGGGGCCCTGTATAGGGGTAGCCACTACTGGGGGCACTGTATAGGGGTGGCCACTACTGGGGGCACTGTATAGGGGTGCCCACTACTTGGAGTAATTTAGGGGGGTGGCCACTACTGGTGGCACTGTATAGGGGGCACTACTAGGGGCACTATATAGGGGGGGCTACTAATGGGGGCAATGCAGCATTGGGGGTTTGCTACAGGAGGGTTACTACTGGGGGCACTGCATAGGAGGGGGGCGCCAGTCCATTACATTGCCAGGGGCGCTTGGATCCCTAGATACACCCCTGGAGGTACTGTAGTGTTGAATCACCTACAAAACTTTTCAAGTGTATTAATTGGGCGCCCATTTACCAGCCCTCCAAAAAGACCAGAGCAGATCATTCACACAAAGAGTATTTCAAGACTGTAACTTGACTTTTCCAATCATAAATAATAATATGCTTGTTTTGCCATCATTTGCACTGTAGTGCTGAAAGCATTGTTTGTTGTGTAGTCATATAATTTCTTTCATTACTGTAGGAAAACCGGCATCTATAATCTAATAAATTAATGAATATTTTTATCTGCTTGTAGAAAACATATTCGATTTTTACCCGAACAAAACCCGACAATCCATGCTGTTCCAATCACTGTCCTTAAGCTCTTCATTTATGTATTCATGTTTCTATTTAACATGATTTATTGCACAGTATCTTACCTGCTCTAACAACAAGAGTAAGAACGTCAACAAGAGACATGTCTTTAAAATAATTAGCAGGTGAGGTAATGGTTATTTGAATAAGCACATAACTTTCTCCATGCTGTGTTACTAAGTACAGCATACTGTATTTGGTATTTGTGTAATTGCAGAGATATTCTCTGTCATTCTTTCCCATAAATGTGCTATTTACTTTAGCAAGCATTTACGGTATTGTATTATTTTTATACTACAGTATGATTGTTCTCTGTTTTTAAAAATTCCAACCTCCTCAGTTCTCAGAGTTGTTTAAAAAAGGTGGCAGAAAAGAGACCCACAATTAGACTTCATAGCAATAGAGTTGAAATAAAATAATCAGTTTCAGCCCCTCTAAGACAATTAATATGGGTGCAGGGTATGTGGATGGTATTCGTCCTCTTATATGAGGAAGGTATGGCTTCTCCCCAGTCCCCATGGGCATTGCACCACCCAACCAGAAACCCGGAGCACTCCCATGTGCCCATATGCTCATCACAAAAGAGATTAATGTAAAGTGTGTGCATTCTCTGGACCAAACATAGGGCCCGGTTCACTACGTATCGCAATATTGCATATGCACGCAGTACAACTGCGATAGTATGCTAATGCAAAATCAGCCCACTTTACATTGCACACATCCGTAATACTTAGCAGAGTGGCGAAACCATCGGTACTCAGAAATTGCTAACAACCGCGCACGCTATGAGACCTCAGACTGCGTATGGGATAATTTATGCACGCCCCTGCAACGGTGTGCAAACACACTGGCACGCCTGCATTTCCCAGACCACTCCCCATCACCAACCACAAACGACGCTTCCTGTCATTCACTCTGCGATGGATCTGCATCGTCGCTCCGATCGCAGTCCCGATCGTAATAGCTAGTTCGCGCACATTCACTGCCATGCATGTGCATGCACAGAATGCAACAATCGGCCAATTGCGTGCGTAAGCGCAGTTGCATATGGTAGTGAATCAGACTCATAGTCAGAAGAGTCTCCCTCTTAGCTCTAGATAAGGAGGTTACAGTAGCTTCGCCGGGCAACTACCTAAGTTCTGTTATGGGGCCTGGTGATGCATTATCCCAACACTGGATGAGGGGTCCCATGTTTTAAAGAGGTGATTTTGGTCTTTAATTTTATTTGATGATAGTAACTAAACATAACATCTCCTGGATCCATTAATAAAAAGTACAGAAAATATACTAAGCTAGAACTTCACATATAAGGCAGGAGTAGGGGGCCTGTGTGTTATCTCCACATGGATCACCCCCCCCCCCCATCGGAAAGAGAAATGGGTGAAACTGCCCAAAGATAGGTGTGCCAAGCTTGTGACTGTAATTGCTGCCAAAGATGCATCAACAAAGTATTGAGCAAAGGCTGTGAATACTTATGTACATGTGATTTCTTTTTTTTTTGTATTAAATTTGCAAAAATCTCAAAAAAACTTTTTACACGTTGTCATTATGGGGTATTGTGTGTAGAATTTTGAAGACAAAAATTAATTTATTCCATTTTGGAATAAGGCTGTAACATAACAAAATGTAGAAAAAGTGAAGTGCTGTGAATACTTTCCGGATGTACTGTGTGTGTGTATATATATATATATATATATATATATATATAAATACATAAAAATATATAGGAATTATATACCCAATTTATTAATACAATTTAGATTAATTTTATTTTTCTATTAATATTTAGCAAAATATATGGCCACTTTATATAAACACTCCGTCGACTCGCCATATTCACATCCATTAATATGACTGACAGCTGCCACACTACTGTCACTTCACGGGCCAATATACTGTATAAAAAAAAACAGCCGTAAACTCCCTGACTCCCACTGAAACAGTTCTCCCAGTTGCCAGATTATAAAGAAGAATTGCAGCTTTCCAGGTAATATCTTTTGTGCAAAGCATTTATTTGTCAATACAAGCTGTACGAAAGACACATAAGTAATACACAGTAAGTAATATGTCTGCATAATGTTTCTTTAATACTAGAATAATACATAATGCTGGAAGGTTTGCTGTTATCACCTCAGTGTATGTATTGATGTATTGTGCAGCTTAAAATACAGCGCGCTGAATATACTGAGATGACTCACAACTTCCCACCAATCCAATTATCCTGAAGTACCTGGTCTCAGGTTTATTTGTTACTGAGAGATATCACCCCATCATTCTCAGTGAGTCCCTGGGAAGAAGAGGATAAGCGCTGAATAGTACTGTATCACACCTGATTACACTCTCCACACTTACTTTCTCGACGGCCGTAGGATTTGAAGGACAAATTGTTCATGCAACCAAGACACTAATAGCAGTTTGCAACAAAAATATATACACAGAATCTGGTTCGAAATAGCAAAGAGTGTGATAGTACACTTGACAATTTACAGGAAACACCTTCTATTACTTCCAGTAAGGAAAGACACAGCTGCAGGGAGCCAATTAGGTCTGTCTGCAGACCAAATGTTTGTGACTGAGAGCAGCCTCTTGCTAATGTCTCTAAGGGTCCCGAGTAATAACCCTGTCTTGTAGCTTGCAGCAGTACAAATATCAGCCACTCATCAGCCTGTAGTTAAGATTAATATGGGACTTTCAGAAACACAACAACACCTCTGCGGAAAGAGACTTTTAGGGTTGAGAGAAAGAGAGAGCTGGATAGAAAACAACATTATATACTGCAGAACCTGATGCTTCAATATGAGGGCAATGTTACAATATTCAGAACTCCAGAAATAGTCATTGTTATTTTTAAAAAAAATCTATTGCTGCTGAATAGATTTGCCATGCAACTGCTGAATGCTGAATTCTATTTACACTGATAGATGAACATAGAAATTCCTTCAGCGCTCAATTACTTGCTAGTTAGAACACCGGAATTAAACACTTCACGTGAAGAATGAAAAACATCCAGGTTGCATAATTTGTTTAGATGAGGCATAAACCAACTGCCACTTATAATGTGTCTGGGATAAGTTGGTCCTTAGACATGAAATGTAATCAAAATAATATGCTTGGCAAGTGGCATTTGGCTTGTGTATATATTGCACAAATTATGTATCAAAAGTCTGTTCTTATCCTTTGATTGCAGGTTTTAATTCGCATTATACAGTAATTAGCAATAGTTTCGGGGTGGTTTCTACCGCTAGGCAACTCTCGACTCTTGCCCTCATGCAACTTCTCTATCTTTCTGGTGTCCATTGGTGTCTTTATATAAAGACAGATGTTTATTGTCGCTGTCCTGGTGTATGACACAACTCTGTTTTGATTTTAGCATTAGATGCAACTGAAAACAGGAACCAGAATTGTGCCATATCCATGGGTAACGGAAAGGCCACTCTGCCTCATGATCAATGGGCTTAAAAATCACAAAGCAAGATACTGTAGATGATAAAGCAATGCTTTGTGGTAAAAGTTGCAGGAGGGCATTTCCAATCTAGTAAAATAAGATCAATTAATGAAAAAGAAGACAGGAAAGCCCTTCAAGAACCAGGGGAATTAGGGCCTTAGCAGGACACTTCCATGCCCTTTCCCAGCCCCCACCACTCGCCAACCCCCAGAACAGAGTGAGCATATTGGGGGCAACCAGGTAGTTGCGAGTGCATTCTAAGGACATGCCGCTGGGCACCTCTCCATGCTGTAGGGATGCTGTTCTAGACACCTCACAAGCCAGAGAATTATGTCACTGGGGCAACACCGATGCTGCCCCCTTGGCCTTGCACCATGGGCAGCGGCACAGGTTGTCCACCTCTCCATCCTGCCCTACAGGGTAATTTGGGTTCATTTGTACTGTGTGCCCCACCTCATGTGTACACTGTGATTACCTCTGCCTCTCATGTTTCTTGATGGGAAGATATATATACTTGTATATAGTTTATTGTTGTCTATGGAGTAATACAGTGTGCATAGGATTAGCTGGATTTGAAAGCAGGATCGGGGTAAAAATAGAACATGATCTCTTTGTAAGTTTCCTATTTACCCATGAACCTCAGTCACCTATCCTTATAGATGTAGATAACATTCTGCCTCCTAGATGAGCATCAGAACAGTAGTATAGAACAGTGGGACACACCCCCTAGACACTACTACTGCTTTTAGTTGGCTAGAATGTTGGTTTAACACCAAAGGGGAGATGTATCAACCCTTGGAGAAAGACAAAGAGGAACAGTTGCCCAGAGCAACTAATCAGCTTGTGACATTTTATAGGCTGGTCTAGATAAGTGACAGTTAGAAGCTGCTTGCTTCCTTAGGGCAACTTCTCCACTTAATCTCTCTCGCTCCAAGGCTTGATACAGTTCCTCCAATATGTAAATTAAAAAAAATAGTATTTTGTTTTATAACATTGCCAATAAAAAAATATACGATATTTACAGAGTTTGGCAAGTATAATGATAGACTGAGCATTACATGAAATGTTTGGTAACACTTTGAGCACTGAATTTTGCCCATCTCTTCTTTAGTCATCATTTGAATGAAAGTCTTCCCAAATGTCCCAATATGAAACAGGTAATGAATAGCCTGGTAATGACAACTCTCTTCTTCTATCAGTCCATACATTGACTACAAATGCAGAAATATTAATTAAAGGCAAAACATAAATGTGCAAAGCTTGGTAAAGGGAATTAAATATTCACCGGTGTTTGCTTTCTGAATACCTTAATTGTGCCACCATATTTTCTCTCTGTAATTACATGCACTGCGTGTTACATACAAAATGACATAAAAGAGAAATTTATGCACATTACACAGTACTCCCCAGTGCAGCAATTAGGATAAGGGCTTAGTAAATAAAGATTGAGCAATACTTCTAGTTAAAATGTAAATATGTATCCATTATTTTATGAACATTTAATCCATTTAGTGTTACGGTTACAAGGGCTTACCAGACAAATGAATGGAATATCTCATTAAACAGTAGGAAAGTAATGCAGTAAGCTTTGTTTAGTGGGTCTAATTTAAAAATATATATAAAAAAAATGTTAAAATCACATATTATTGGTTATTTTATATATTAAAAAAAAAACACACAGGAGACCAAAAAGATCCTTGTTTCAGAATTATTTTCCTATGCTCAGTGTAAGTAATGAGTAACATGCAAGCACTTCTTAGGCACTTGCCTACGGCAACACTGTTCAGAGGGCAAAATGCATATGGTCTATTGTTCAATTGATTTACCTTTTTGCTTTCTTTTTGTACTTGGTCTTTTGGCAGCTGTAGTAGTAAAAGTTATGTATGAAAGTATATTAGGAGCATGATTGGTGATTTAGGTTGTGTTCACAACATGAACTCTAAACATTGGCACACAATAAATATAAAATAATAATAATGACAATGATGACAATAATAATAAATAATAATAATCATAAATAGTAATAATAATGCTAGTAATAGTAGTGATAATAATGACAAGCTTATCAGATTCCGGAAACACCCACATAACCTTCATAGCTTCCCTATCTAACTCCCTTCTTATAGTACTGTATACACATATTATCACATATATTCTCTTTCTTCAATTTCACATCCTCCCAACCCTAGGCCTACTTTCCTGTTTGACTGGATCATACAGCTCACTAAGAACATCTGCAATCGGGTTGGACCAATTTGCAATATGTACTGTAGAACCTATCCTTTTGTATCAACACCTATTTCCTTATAGATTGTAAGCTTGCGAGCAGGGCCCTCTTACCTTTATGTCTGTCTGTTACTAGCCAGTGTTGTTCTATTAATGTTGTTTCCATTTGAAAAGCGCAACAGAATATGCTGCACTATATAAGAAACTGATAATAAATAAATAATAATAATTAAGATGATGATAATAATAATAATAATAATAATAATAAAATAAATAATAATAATAATGATAATAATAACAACAACAACAACATTAAGGCTTATTTAACAGCATACAAATGTGTTGTAACATGGAAAAACCAATCTGGCTTTTGCCTTCATTAGGTTAACTTGTACTAGATTCCTAAAAACTAGCATTTAATTGTCTGCTATACAATATCATAAGTACCATGCTATCTAATAAACCTTCCACTGTTTACTTTTGTGCACCGTGGGATAATGCAAGTTTATAAATAACATATGAGGAGACAAAAAGATGTTCTATTGTATTGCCATAAGGGACCAGTAGGGGAATTGCTTCCTTTTATATGGCTAGGTGTTTTTCTTTATTTTAAAATATAAATCAAAGTTATTATTAAATAACAGGTCTTTATAGCCTCTGGCAGTAATAGGATTGCTTTGAATGGAGTGGGGCAGTGATAAGAAAGAAAATTGTCAGGGAATTGGGACCAAGATATGGATGCAGTGATACAAAGTATCTTAAAGCAGCATATTACATACACATAAAATATATTAAATGTGGATTGCATGTGATCTGTGATGCCATATAAAATTGGACGCATCACTGTGGAGGTGAATATACAGATTGTTTTGTCTAAATCTAACACAATATTTTGCCTATGAGTTCACTAGAGACTAGTAACATCATGGACACATGAGGGATTTTTCATCAGGACCTTTTTATATTACTCTGCATTCTGGCTGGATCAAGATGCAATATATATCACCTATCCTTGTGTATCAATGCCTATTTCTTATAGTTTGTAAGCTTGCGAGCAGGACCGTCCTACCTATGTATCTGTCTGTTATTACCCTGTTTTGTTCTATTAATGTTTCCAATTGTAAAGTGCATATAATACATATGGTCAACATTAAGTATATGCAGCTATTCTCTTTTCTATGAGTGAAGGACAGCTATATCACAGATGTGTAAGTTGAAATGTACTACCAATATTCTACATAGCTTGCTGACTTGGAGAATCAGACTGATGGTGGTCGCGAGGATAATGTTGGTAATGATGATGGGAAAGAAGGTGATAATGATAATGATGATGATGATGTGAGAATGATGATGGTGATGACGAAGGTGGTAATGATGGTGACGATGAAGATGCTGGTGATGATCATGAAGATGAGGATGGTGATTGAGATGATGGTGGTGATGATCATGAAGGTAAGGATATAACGATTGAGATGATTAGGATGATGATTGTGATGAGGATAATTAAGTTAATAATTATGGAGGTAATTATGATGATAGCGATGATGGTGAAGATGATGATGATGATGATGGTAATGGTGATCATGAAGGCTACAGTGATGACTGAGATGATGATGATGGTGATCATAAATAAGAGCATGAAGATTGAGATGATTATGATGACAATGGTGATCGTGATAGTAGTGATAATGATGATGATGAAGATAATGAATGATGATTTTGACATATACGTCAACAAGCTAATTCTTATTTGCCCTTAATATTACCTTATGTGTCTTATTCTAGTTTCTAACTTGAGCATATGGTCTAAATAGCAATAGAAATAGCTTTTATTTATTATTTATTTAATACCAGTTATTTATATAGCGGGCACATATTACGCAGCGCTTTACAGAGAATATTTGTCCATTCACATCAGTACCTGCCCCAGTGGAGCTTACACTCTATAGCCCCTATCACATGCTCACATACACATACACACTAGGGTTAATTTGTGCTGGGAGCCAATTAGCCTACCAGTATATTATTGCTAATGGTTACAATATTAATAGCCTCAGTGATGGTATAGGGGTCTATATATCAAGTGGTGAAAAGACAATTTTTGCCAGATAAAGGGACTAGAACCATCTTGTGCAAGTTATGAACAGCAGAGAAACAAATTATGTCCCTTGCTGCCCTTTAAATTCATAGTGTATTGCATCACTATAGTCTGTCATGGGACCTGCGATACGTCAGCAGTTTATCAAAATGAAGAAGTGTAAGTTATCACAGTGTTTGTTGAAAACTGTTCGCCAGCTTAGGCATACCTGGGAAGTAGCTAAGGGGGGGGGGGATGGGGAGATAGATCGTTCCTCCCCCGGCATGATGATCTGTATACTACTGGAGAGGGCATAAATTCCTTATCGTGGAGGGGTGGACTTTGTGTGGCACAACACAAGTGAGTAATAATAAATCAAAGTATATTTGACTACATTATTAATAATAGTCTCATTAATAATTTAAGCACAGTAGTCAAGCGTATTTTGTTGTTTGTTAATATACTGGCAAAATGTATGTTTAAACAATATCTATGGTTATGATCTCATAATTAAATATAAGAATGATACTCTTTTAAAAGGGCGCTTTCAATGTAATTTTGAATATTATTTGCATCAAGGCCAAAGTACAGCAAGTGGAGACTTTACTAAAGACAACAGCCAAAAATCCTTCTTTCATGCTCTGTGACCTTCATTTGACTCACACGTAATTAGTTGCTAAAATAAATCACTCTCTACATAATATGCAAAACTACCACTAAAAACTGTCATTGAACCTCATTTAATTATACAATACACCAGATACCAACGACATATTAAAAAGAAGCAGAAAGATGGTGTGAGCTTATGAAACTAAATTGGGCACATTGTTCTACATTTGTGTGATTTGTATAGAAGGTTTAAGGTTGTAGCAAGGTCAGGATGATAGGAGGCAAATAAAAAATTCAGTAGAAAAAAAAATAACAACAAACTTCAAGAAACAAGTAAAAAAATACAACATACTAGTACTGTTTCCACTTATGGTGAGTACAACATATTAATTTTATAGCTACAAAACATTAAGTGAATTAAAAGCATATGGATATAAATATATATATATATATATATATATACATATATACATACATATATGTATGTATACAGTATATATCTATATACATATATCTATATATATATATATATATATATATATACAGTATACGTATGTACGTACGTATATATCCCATATGTGATCTATATTAAAAAAAAATCATTAATTGCTTGCAACTGCTTTTTCAATTTATGTAAAGGAAATAATTCAGTATTGAATGATAAAGCAATTAACCTATCATGTATTGTATATATCAGTACAAGTATTGATTTGAAAATGAAATCTGACCTTGACAGTAAAGGAGTAAATTGAACATAAGTGCCGTCACTTTTAATTTCCCAAAGTGCTAAATATTAAAATCTCCCGATTCTTTGTACCTGGGTTAAGATCAGCGCTGACCTTGAAACCAGAAGCCTGTTTCTCAGGGAAGGAGACAATGTAAGGCTGATCAGGTCAGTCTCCTGTAATATATTCTTAATCTAGAATGAGAACTTTTGGTCCATAAAAAAAATATAACCACCTAATTTTGTTTGTTTTCCTATTTTTGTATTTATTTTTTTGAACAGTATATAGAAGTAAAAAGTTCTGGGCTTTGAGTTGCCTCCATTCAACTTAATGGGGGAGATTTATTGGGATCCCAGCGGTCAGAATCCCGATGCCGGTTTTCAGATAGGGTTAGGATACCGACACCTGTCTGTAGGTATCCTAACTCTACCCCTAAACCTAAACCTCACTCCTCGCATCCAAACCTAACCTCCGCCCCCAGGGTCTATCCCTAACCCTCACCCTAGTGCCTAACCCTAACCATCCCCTTAAACCCACTACTTACCATCGGGCTTGCCAGCGGCAGGGATGCTGGCACTGGGATTCTGATTGGTGTCGGTATTCTGGTGCCGGCATTCTAGTGATCATTTTATATAATATACTAGATAAATGATAGCTATATAATTTATCAGCTATAATCTGATTTCCTCTATAGAAGGTTTCATATATCACCCCTCCCCCCCCTCGGTCATATTTTAGCCAAATACCGTTGGACATTCTGAGCACCGATAGTGCAACCTATGGGCCTGATTCAGAGCTGTACGTTAACCCGATGGTTAGCGTAGATCTCTCATAGTGAGTGGTCTGCGCATGTGCAGGACAGGTCCTGCGATTTCATCCACAGACTCTCCCAAGCCACAGAATGACTGACAGCCTGAGGTATTTGGGGACGGAGTGGAGACATTCCTGGGCAGTGTCCCGGGAGGGATGAGGCCAGGGTCTGCGTCAGTGGATGTATATTTCCTGGCCTCACAGCTTCTAGGACCCGCTCAGGCTGCGGCGAGCTTCAGCTGCCGCAGTCTGGCCAAAGGTGCAACCATCGTGACAGAGGGTTGCGATGGTGATCCCAGTTTGAGACCTCGGTCACGGCGCTGGGATCGCAGATGCAGCAAGGAGGTGTCTGTTTCCTACAGACACCTACTGCTGCATTTGAATTTTAGATGGACGGAATTGCACAGCTGCTTGTGTCTGGCTCTGCAATTCTGTCCATCTCTGAATCATCAGGCCCTATGTCCACTCGATGATGCGCCATTGTGCACATCATGGCAGATTAAAGCTGGCGCCAGTGGGTGTCTCAATGCACAACGGCTGCATCATTAGCAGAATTTTGCAGTAGCAGCTGCGACGGATGTCGTCCACCTCTGAATCAGCCCCTGAATCAGGAATGGCTATTTTATAGTGGCGTGTCAAATGTTTGTAAATGTTTATCCTCAATAAATGGTTCAAAAAGGTTCCGACATGAAAATATATTCAAGTCATTTAAGGTGGATAAGTAAATCACAAGATAGATTTATCAAACCTTCTAGAGAGGACATGTGGAGGTCTTACCCACAGCAGCCAATCAGATTATAGAATGTAGTACTGTAGATAAATGACAGCTAGAAGCTGATTGGTTGCTATGGACTAGGTGATAATCTATAGGTATTTATTTTAAAGCTATCAATTCATGAAATAAGTAGATTTTAATTCCAGAAGAAAACAGGGTTAAGCACAAGTGTATTTTACTGTAGTTGAACAATTTTTATCCTGGGATCAATAAGTTTAGGTGGTTTATAAATCTCTAAGCTTAGATCAGTTCTCACCTGCATCTGTTTTGATTTACAAGACAGAAATTGATTTTGTAAACTATACAGCTTTGAAGGCTTGTAACGGTTGTTAGTAATCAACTTTGGCTGCTCAATGAATTGCAGTGTCTGTTGATTCATGTTAAGCCGGGTATACACATACCGGACAGAGCGGTCAACCTGTCACTGCGTCAACCGAGCCGGCTGCACACCACCAATCGGTCGCTCAATATGTCTGGCAAAAAGTACTCGCTCCGTGGCTCACTACAAAAGGGGCGGCTGTTGATGTTGATTGACAGCTCGCCCAATTTTGTAGGCGTGGTGAGGGGGTGGCGTTCCCAAGCGAACACCTGCCGTTTGTGGGCGGCTCCACTGACATCACCAGTGATGTCAGTGGGAGAGTTTCCGGCTCTATTAGAGGGTTGCGGCAACGAGACTCTACCGCAAGGGTCTCGTCGCAAGCCCGATGGTCGCAATGGTCTTGACCATCGCGACCATCACCTGGCCGCTCGGTGGCAACCCACAGCTATGCGAGCGGCCAAGAGGCCGCAACTAAAATAAAACAGTGCCTGGCCTGATTCAGAGCGAGAACTCGCTTTTTGCGAGCACCTCTGAATCAGGCCCAGTATTCAAAAAGTGTTTTTAAATATAATTACTTTAATCCAATCACATTTTGCAAGACGAAAGGCTATGTTAATGGTCACATGTATTCCACCAGCCCATCCAATACTATATATTAGTGAGTTTGCTATTTAAAATATTGTTTTTTGTTTAACAAAACTGTAACCTACTTAATTCCCATTACAACCTCTTCCAAGTACAGCAACCGAAAGCTGCCCAACTCTGATCTGAGTGTAATAAAGGCAGCAGTTATTATCCTAACCTTGACGAGTGTGTCTGCCTGCGTTCTCATGAACTAAGCGCAATCACATGCATTATATAAATGGATAATAACACGAACTTACCCATAAAAAAGCAATATCATTAAATGTCAATTAAAATATTAAATAGCTACATTTTGGTTTTCTAGATAAACAGTAAATATGAGGAAATGCAGGCATAATGCACATTTTAATGATCTCTTTTGTGATTTCCAGAAAATATTAGATTGTAAGCCATCTTATTTAAGCCTTGGCCGGTATATCAGGTGTTCCTTCCAGAAAAAAAAGCAATTAGAGTATTGGAAAATAGCACAAGGAACGCTCCTTAGAATTGTTCCACTGAGAGAGAAGGAAAAAAAAAAACTAACAGCACCAAACAACTCTGTTCTCCCCTGGCAATACAGCGTACAAGAATTATTGCTTGTCAAGCAGAGCAACACATAGGAATGCGCGCAGAACCTTGCAATTAAGTAGTTCAGTGGCAGCATTACTCATTGGACACCAGAAGGTCTCGCTATGTGTAACAATAGGCCTAAAAGCAACTGTTGGAGCATGTTCGAGCACCTGTCACTCTTCGCTTGTTACACTAAGTAGCGTCATTGGTTACCTTACTAATAGGGATGGAGAGTGGCATATAGTGAGATTGGGTGCATACTCCACAGTGGTGCCAAAGAACCATGATCCACCTGTACACAAATGTGAGATAGGAGGTGCATTAATATAATACAATGATTATTAACTTCCTTTCCTACAGAAAACAAAAGTAAATGAAATATAACAAGCCATGAATATATTGAGGCTCTCGACAGCTTCTGGCTTACAATTTGACAGTTGCACCGGTTTTAAACAAGCATACTGTCATCTCATGTACGGTAGCATAGACATAGTGGCACACTGTTGGGACTGCTGGAGGAGGTATACAAGTGGCAAGGGAGAGTATGCTCACACCACATAATGCACAATGTCATGATTCACAACTACAGTGATGCTATCCACCCACTTCAAGAGGGAAGGGGAGGGATCTGAGAGGGCACAAAGCTCTCCCAGGAGTCCAGGAGAACTCCCAAAGTACAGTAGGTCAGTTCTACGGACAAGTATGTAGGCAAGTATGAGCATGGATTTTATCACGTACAATATTTCTGTTGTGTCCACAGGACTCTTAAGGGCCTATTCATCATCCTAGTTTCCTGCATGTTTTCCAAAACGCGCACATTCATTATTAGTCTAGTATTATTCAGATGGCGCTGATTCCCATAGCCACTCTCCTCCCCATGGGAAGAAGGTCCGGGGTTGCAAAGATGGATCCGAGTGGGTTCCCCCCCCATCTCCTCATTGAAGGCTTGATTCAGACACGCTTGCTGGATGCGTACACTCGCTCCCAGCATATGCAAATTCAGCTAAATGACGGCATGGCAGGTGATCACACGGCAAGGCATAAGCACGCCCACTATGTAATGGCGTGTGATCGCTTTGTGTATGTAGACGCTCACCAGCCTGTCTTAAGACACCCACTTGCGCACATCATCTCCAGGAAGTATATGCAACCAACGGTACATCGGGTACCATCAGAAGCGAAAGCAGCGCTTGAGGGTGACTATACCCTACCGCAAGCACTGCGAGCACTTCAGTGTAAAATTCAACCAGGTGACGTGTACCATGACGCTGCCTCTTAATTATGCACGACTCTGAAACGGCGTTAAGACGCTCAGGCACGCCTGCATTCGCACCTCCACTCCCCATTTTCTAGTGGCCTGCCCCTGTTACCACCCACAAATGGCCTCTCCTGTCACTCACTCTGCTGGGCTGTCTATGCTCTGCGAGCCACCGCTTCCCGATCTCTCGCACTGGTTCGCGCAAGCTCACTGCCATGCATACGCATGCGCAGAAAGCAAAAATCGGCCAGCTACGAGCGAACACTTCTTAGCAACCGGGTCTGAATTAGGTCCTGAGTGCCCAGCGGCCATGCACATACCTGAACTTAGGTTACCCATGTGCAGTCAGACGGCAATACAGCGATAAGTATCACTGTCCCTGCACCGAGGCAATACTGATTTGCTCTGGTAGTTAGGTATCCACCGTTGCAACTCGTGGCAAGTTCGATACTTAATCATTGGGGGCCCCTTTGCTTTTAATCATTTCAAAATAAAATTAAATAAGTTGTGTTGTTAAACTGGATCACGATTGCGCAACACTTTGCAGCCACTTGCAGATCGAGGCAAATATATGGCAAAACAGTTCTGTTCATCAATGTGGATTAGGCGTCAGGTTGGTTTCCTGTTCCCATTGAGCAACAACAATTTTACCTCCATCAATTAGTCAGCCCACACAAGGTGGCACGAGACAAAATGACTAAAAACTAACATTGTTTTTCACTCTCTCCTCCTTTTATGCTTCTTTTTTTTTTCCCCCGAACAAGGTGACATTATATTACATGGCAGTACAGCTGACAGCCACCAATTACAAAGACGATCTCTGTACACAGGTACACAAAGGGATCTGTCTGTAACTTAAGGGGACAAAATGGCCTGCGTGCTATTCATCTAAACATAATGCGTCATCTGCAGCACCATTAGCAAATGATGCCTGTAAAAGATAATGTCACATACAAACACAGCGCTAAAGGTGTCTGGGCTAGGTGCTTTCATTTCTGTTTTACTCTGCATTTATTTTACCAAAGCAATCATGAAAATGCCTGGTTATATCACAGTCACTACCCCCTTTGGCTCAAGGCTTATGTTTTTTAAATGGCTATCGCAAACTCAGGCATCTATAATTACAGAGCACTTTAATAGAACATCTGCTGGTATTGTTCTATAATGTATTAAGTATTAGCCAAAGTAGTATAAAAAGGTAAAAGCTGAACACACAACTGCTGTCGGATTCCCTTTATTGTTTGATTTCCATTATAGGTATGTTCTTCACACAGTTTTAAAAAGAACACTAAAATATAAGGTGCTCTTACATGAAAGACATTGTGGAAGCTACACAGTCATTATTTAAGTCTGTGGAGCCTTTTACTCACTAACGTGTCAAAAAACAAACCCAGTAGGAAACTATCCCAAAGGTTGCACATGTTAAAAATGTGGAGAGACTGTATACAATAAAAGTGCTAATGCCCCATATTTAGAGATTCAAAAAAATGATAGCGAGAAGCTGATTAGTTACTATGGGCAAAAAATGATAGCGAGAAGCTGATTAGTTACTATGGGCAAAAAATTATAGCGAGAAGCTGATTGGTTACTATGGGCAACTGCTCCACCTGGTAAACCTTCCTACAGAATAAAAGGGGTCTGATGCTGTAATAACACCGGGATGTAGTCACGATGCCGGCAGACGGGATACCGGACCTTGATATACCGACGCCGGCATCCCGAAAAGGATGAGGATGCCGATGCCGCTATCCTGAACAAGACAAAGATACTGACGTTGGCATCATGACCGCCGGCATCCCCAAGATAAGTATGCAGCTAAGGCTTAGCGGGGATGGGGGGCTAGGGTTAGACGTCCCTTGGGGGAGATTAGGGTTAGGCATCCCCGGGGGAGGTTAGGGTTAGGCTACGGGAGGGGGGGTAGATTTAGGCACCACCAGGGGGGGAGATTAGGGATAGGCACCACTCCGGGAGGGTTAGGTTTAGGGTGCGGGAAGGGGGGCTGGGGTTAGGCACCCCCAGGGGGGAGGTTAAGGTTAGGCACCACTAGGGGTGGGTTGGGGGAGGACAGGGGAAGGCTAAGTATACTTACCAGCCCCTGTGGGGATTTTGCAGATCGGGATGTCGCTGTTGGTCTTCTGACTGCCGGCATCCCGTCCGCCGGCCATCCATACCCTTTCCTTAACACCCCTATGCTGACTTGGAGGAATGACTAGCTATGCGGCAAGTTTAATTCTGGAATACATCCGATATGCAGCCAGGTAATCACAAGAACAGAATCCCTCTTGATATTGATTTAAATAATAAAACCCTTATAAAATAGCAACTATATCTCCCTCATAGTCTATAAATGAAAGTAGTATAAAAATACACTCACAAAAGCAAATCAAACACCAGTCAGCTTCAGAGGCCAAGCAACAATCAGCAGGGACGGTTTAAGAGAGGAGGGGGACCGTGTGCAGGCTTCCGTGCAGCCCCATCCACCAGTAGACTCTGGCACGCGAAGGTCTCCGGGAACATGACTCTTGCGGCGCCATGTTCCAGGTGCATGCGCAAATCTCTGGGAAAATTAAAGTTTTTCTTTTCTGGTGATTTCTGCAATGCAGATGTGGGACTTCGGAGAGATATAAATGGGGGCAATGTGTGCGTGTGGGCCCCCAGGGGCCCGTGTGTACTGCACACTCTGGGCCTGATTCAGACCCGGTCGCGAGCGCTGAGCGCTCACAACCGGGTCGATGTTTGCCCACTGGGCATGCGCACGATGGAGCCGGCTCCATCGTGCGCATGCGCGAGACCCGGCTAGCTACGGGTGCTCCGTCACTCTGGGTCTCGCACCTAAGGGGGCGAGCTGTCGATGATGATTGACAGCTCGCCCCATTTGGTAGGCGAGCAGGGGGGGTGGCAGGCCAAACGGAACGCCTGCAGTTTGGGGGTGGCCCCACTGACATCACCAGTGATGTCAGTGGGAGAGCTTCTGGCTCTATTAGAGCCAGAAGCTCTCTGGGGCTTGCGGCCACGAGACCCTACCACAAGGGTCTCGTCGCAAGCCTGACCAGCACCACCATCATCCTGGCCGCTCGCAATAGCTGTGGGTGGTCGCTCCAAAAAAAACAAAAACGCCCGGCTCTGAATCAGGCCCTCTGTTCCTAGTACTTGCACTAGTCCTCTCCATATATATATATATATATATATATATAAAGAGAGGAGAGAGAGAGAGAGACCATGTTATAATGTAGGCGATGGAATATCCACCAGTATTTCCAGTCCATCTGCATTAAGTGAATCTTTGCGTTCATTGATACAGTAAAAGAATAACAAAGCTCAATTAGGTTATTACGGAGAATAACTGTGAAAGTCTCGGTAAATGTAAGGTTGAGACGCGATGTATCTAAATGAATGAGACAATATCTGCTGCACCTGTATCCACTGTATAGAGATAGATTGTACAAAATGTATACAGTATAGAAACAAAAGAAAAACATAGCACATGGCAGGAGCCATATGACCTTGGCCCAATGACAACTAGTGGTGGAATCAATTAGGAAAGACCTAATGTAGTGTGAAAAAGGTAAAGTTGGTGCAAAGCTTGACAGCAAGAGTAGTGGCAGAGAAACACAGGCGACTCTGAAAGAATGGAAGGGAGAAGAATGATGGCCGAGCTTTGGCGTTTTGTGACAGGTTGACCAACGTCTGCTGGATATTAACAAGTTATTTCTCAGAGTTCACGTGTTCAGTGACCGCTTTTAAAACTTTCTCCCGGGTAATGTATGTGGAATAATATAAAAATAGTTAACTTATGTGAAATTAATAGAATTTATATTTAGGACCCTAAAAGATGATATAAGTAAAAAATGTGCTCATTATTATTATTATTATTATTATTATTATTATTATTATGATTATTATTATTATTATTATGATTATTATGATTATTATGATTATTATGATTATTATTATTATTATTATTATGATTATGATTATTAGGATTATTATTATTATTATTACTATTATTAATACTACTACTACTACTACTAATAATAATAATAATAATAATAATAATAATAATATCAATACAGTTTGGTATAACAAGTATCATTAACATTAGTAGAGAAGTACATGGGCACCAGTATGTAGGTTAGCTGATGGCTGCGCCCTTCTCTCACTGCACAACGCTACCATTGCATTACACCTGAGTGAAAGAGGGCAGTGCGAAGTGCTGCGCCATGTTGTCTTCATGTCAGGAGGGGCTGTCTAGCACCATTATAGTGCGTTATCATGAAGACTAAGGGGCGGACAAAGGGAAAATGGCGCAGCTGTGATTTGTGCCTACGCAGTAGAGATGTCCCTGGAAATAGGCACAGGCACCATTTTCCCAGAGACCCGCAAATAAACAGTAGATCTGCCACCTAGCCACAGGGGGTCCTCACAGAGGACCTCATTCAGAGTCTCTCGCTAGATGCGATCGCTCGCCACCAGCATATGCAAATTTGTCAAAGTGACGCCACGGGAAGCGCTCGCTCGCCAAGGCAGAAGAACGCCCACCATGTCTTACAGGCAGAGCCGCCCACCAGCACACGTCATCTACAGGAAGTGTATTAAAACATTGGTACATCGAGGACAATCGGATGCGATTGCAGTGCTTGTGGTTGCCTTACCCTCCCGCAAGCACTGCAAGGACTTCAGTGTAAAAACCAGGCATGTGACGTGTACTGTGACGCTGCCTGTTAATTATGCACGCCTTAAAAATGGCGTGGAAACACCCAGGCACGCCTGAGTTTGCACCTCCACTCCCCCGTTATTAGTGTCATGCCCGTTACCACCCACAAGCGGCCTCTTCTGTCACTCATTTCTCTGGGCTGTCTTTGCTGGGCGAGCGAGCGGCCTGGAGTAGTTCGTGCATGCGCAGAACGAAACATGCGCGTACGCAAACCATCAGGTCACTTGTGAGCGCACATCACTAGCGAGAGACTCTGAATGAGGTCCAGAGTCTTCATACGGCCCCCCTCCTCTCTTAAACTCCCCTTGGTTGCGGACCAACACATTTTGAAACACAATATATAATACATACATTGTGCAGCTGGTGGTAGGTTTAATCATTAAAAGAATGATATTGCATTTCATTGAGTACATTATGACACATATATACTGACTGAAATAACAAGACTGCCACAATGTAGTACCTGTTTTAGGCATGAGAGGGTTCAGGTCAGCTCAGTCCATGACAATACCTTCTACTAATGCATGTCCATGTTTATTTTGTTTTGTGGAACAAAGCTTGACTTGGCTTCAGCGCATACCGGGCGGCGGTCAGATGGGAGCTCCTGAATTCCCCTTTTTTTAGCCAAAAATTCATAATCCTAACATTTTTAGAAGCTTCATTCCTGACATATACCATTGGATGGAAAACAAAGTTTACTTTGTCACAAAAATACTTACAACTCCCCTTTCACAATAGCTTTCGGGAATCATGTTGACAGTTAAAGGTCAAGTTTGGCAGACAAATCAGTGTTTCCCAAGGTATGAAATGTGTCAGAATAGCAGCTTCCGAGGGCTCTAGAATGCCGTTATTATTTTTTCTTTTAATTTTTGTTGTATTATTTTCTGACAGAAAAATGCTATTGAAAAACAGTGACCTGCCAGGGAGTAGCAAAAAGCGAGTCAGCATCTGAATAAATCTGCTGAGTACTCCCATTAAAGTGATTGATGTCTGGCAATGTAACAGTTGGGGCACATATCATTGGCTAATGGCATGACTGAATACAAGCTCTAATTGGTTAAATCAGCACAATGTGACAATGTGCGAGAAATGATAGTTTCTCTCAATTTCTCAATCAATCCTTATTGCTCTAATCAACATTTATACCGTTTATTTTGGACAAGGCAACTCCAGTATCTCATGTAAGTGGCTAATCCTCTGCAAAGTTAAACAGGATATTGAAAAGGACAAATAGCGCAATATTTCTGAAGACTTGTAAACCTGATTGGTTGAAAATGAGAAATCTTGGCTATAAAAAAAAATGTCTATACATAAAATCACTACTTTACATTTCCTCATTATTTTTCTGTAGGAAAATATAGCTTGGAAAATACCATGGGAACTGCTGCTATTCTTTACTACTAATGAGTAATATATAAAAGAGAGAGAATAGATGCCTGCAGACATAATAAGCTACATGTGATTCTATTCATACAAAATAACTATTTACTGTTGGTATTTCACCATTCTGCGGTTATTGCCTTTTGCTAATAGAGCACTGTTCTTATGAACTAAGCCACATTTTAGTAATGAATATTCTCTATGATTGCTTGGCAGTGGTAATACATTGGAAAGTAGAAAGAAAGAAAATTATAATATGCGTGTTAGAGTACTTCTGTATTATGGCATTCCTAGTCCAGAATAGACTCCTACAGGGGGATATAAGTAGACAAAAATGCACAACTTACATAGACGAGCCAAGTTTCGCTGTCTAAGGCCCTCATTCAGAGCCGTACGCTCTGAGCAGAGCGCACGCTCTGAATGAGGGCCGGGCTCCATGAAAATGGAGCGTCCTCCTGGACGCTCGTATAGCTGTGGGTCACCACCCACAGGCTATACGAGCGTGCATTGTGATGGCCGCGATGGTCGTGACCATCGCGACCATCGAAATTGCGAGCCGGAGCCTGCGGTTGAGGTTTTCAACCGCAAGCTCCGGAGTGATTTTGGCTCCATCAGAGCCAAAATCACTCCCACTGACATCACTAGTGATGTCAGTGGGCCGGCCTTTGACGGGAGGCGTTCCCGTGGGAACACCCCCGTCAGGGAGGCACGCCCCCGGCACGCCCACCAAAGGGGGCGTGCTGTCAATCAACATTGACAGCACGCCCCCTTTGATCGGACACAACGAGCGAAGGACTTTCCTTCGCTCGTCGCATCTGGTGCATGCGCACGACGGAGCTCCCTCCGTCGTGCGCATGCTCAGTCCATAACATCGACCCACTTGCGAGCGGACAGCCGCTCGCGAGTGGGTCTGAATCAGGCCCTAAGTTTTTTAGGTAAAACCATCAGTTTACAGAGTTATCCATTTCTGGCTGTACAATATTATAACTCCCTTTGTGCTTTTCTATGAATAGGGCATGTAACAAAAATAATATATAAATGATCAGCGAGAACCCACTCCCTTTCCTCAAACACCCCCAGAGCTAAAAAGCCTGCAGTGGTTTTCATTATATGGGGTCTATGTACTGAGCCTTGGAGAGAGGTAAAGTGGATGGTGATGAACTGTCAACCAATCAGCTCCTAACTGTCACTGTACAGGCTGTGTTTAAAAAATGACAGAAGCTGATTGGTTGGTACTTCCAAGGCTTAGAACATAGACCCCTTAAGTATGAGATGCACATAAAAGTGGTAACTTTTATTTGTAAAAACATGAGTTTCTTTCTCTGGTGACAGACGATAACGAACTAAAGGATGCAGGATTGTTGCTCTACATGAGAACCCCCAATAAAGCACACTTTTTTTTCTTTTAGAGATTAAATGTATCTATTAAAACAAGAGAGATCTGAAAGAGAGAACTTTGAAAAGGATCCTACATTTAAATTGCAGATGGGGATTCCCTCCTTCTCCCATCTACATTGATTTAATTATTACCTGGGGATCATAAACGATCACTGCTGAAATTGGTCGAATATTTCATACAGTATGGGGTATATTTACTAAAGTGAGATTTAGAAGAGGAAATGTTGCCCATAGCAACCAATCAGATTCTAGCTATTATCTTCTAGAAGGTGCTAGATAAATGTTAAGTAGAATCTGATCGGTTGCTATGGGCAACAGCTCCACTTCTAAAAACCATCACTTTAGTAAATATACCCCAATGAGTATATGCAAGCACCCAGGATTTTTATGTCATCAGTTTAGTTAGGGTTGGTAATTTGTGATTTAGGTTTTCAGTTTAGGATTGAATTGAATAGCTAGCATATAGGTGCTAGGAGGAGGAGTTAGGCTGGAAGAGCAGTCATCCTACTTTTTGCAGTTCTGATCCCCTGCCACCCAACAGGGAAGGTACAACTAATCGGGAAAGCAGTGCTGCTCCTCAGCAGCCTGTTTTGGGGCAAAGTGGTTGGGTGGCACTTCTACTTTGAGATTGGCGAATTTGTATCTATCTACCTTATGGGAGGATGTGGCCGCCATCACATGGAGTGGCCAGCACTAGGCCATTTAGTGGTTCTTCCCAATCCAGGTTGGGCTTGTTGGCACCCCATTTATTTAATGGATCTGACTATTTTGCTGTGGCCAAGGATTCAATCAATAAATTGGGCTGTGAACTCCCAACAATTACTGTGTCCATGTGGTTATGTCTTCATTCATTGTTTAAGTACCAGTTATGGTTTAAGATTATGATGAAATAATAATATTGCCTACGGGGCACCGGAACACTGCAAGAACACACACCGATCATGGAGGGCAGTGGTCATCATTGGGGTTTCTTGTAGTGCCATCACTGCAGGGCTAGTGACAGTAAATTGAGTCCCCGCGCTCGTAGCAACCAAGGAGTTAAGGGCCTGATTCAGATCCGCTCACTCGCGCTGTGCGTTCGCAAGCAGCCCAATGTTCTGCATACGCGCATGCACACACTTCATTCTGCGCATGCGCAAACTACACACTGCATTCGCATCCCTCTCGCTCGCCCAGCAAAGGCAGCCCAGGGTAATGAGTGACAGGAGAGGCCATTTGTGGGTGGTAATAGGGGCAGGACACTAATAACGGGGGGTTGGGGATGTGAAAGCAGGCGTGCCTGGGTGTCTCAATGCCATTTCAGAGGAGTGCATAATTAACAGGCAGCGTCATAGTACACGTCACTTGCCATTTTTTTACACTGATTTCCTCGTAATGCTTGTGGTAGGGTAAAGATACCTCAAGCACTGCCTTTGCATCCGATGGTGCTCGATGTACCAGTGTTTTAATACACTTCCTGGAGATGACGTGTTGCTGGTGGACGGCTCTGCCTGTGCGATTGGGCATATGCTCAGACAAGTGACCTCTCGCTAAGACATGGTGGGCATGCTTATGCCTTGGCGAGCGATTGCTTCCCGTGGGGCAACTTTGAAAAATTTGCATACATATCTAGCAAGCGTACGCAGACAGCGACCAGGTCTGAATCAGGCCCTAAGTCTTTTGAAAGCTTATATTAAACAGCAAAAGCTGTAGGTACTGACTTCGCTCTATGATGCTCTTACTGAGAAAGTAATAATAATACTTCCTGGGAAATTTGAAAACCATGTTATGTTATTTAAACTATTTAAATTTTTTTAAGAATTTTCACTATTAATGTTATTTATTTTTAGAATTTGCACTGTTAATATCACTATATGTGAACATTTTATGAATTAAATAATGTAGACATGCTACAAAACATTAGGTACATCATTTGCCTAAAATGACATCCACAACGTCATGCTTTGGTCAGTTACTTAGAACTATAACTTTTCCATTCTTCTGTAGCGTCTGTACCATTTCCAATAATAGTCTCTGCTGGGAGGGGATTATGGCTTTTAGGATTCTGAATAAGAAAAACAAAATAAAAATTCCCATTGATCAGTGTTTTAACGCTCTTCTGTGCATTCTATTATTCAAAGCAATTAATGCACAATATAATAGGTTAACGTCCAGCCAAGTGTAACATCTAAGCACATACAATATTTATGTAACTAATTTCGTTGCTGAAACTAAATGGTGTTTTTTTTTTCTTTTCACCTTGACAGGGAGGCAATAAAGGGCATATTTATTTATATTGTGCTCTTCCTGGCATCGTTATTGTCTTTCCATTATCATAGAGCAATTGTTGTCGTGTGTAAATCCTTTTTCTATATAAGGACAGAAACTTTTCTGGCTGACTTTTTATTTTCCTAGCACACATGTAGCTGGCAGAGAAAACTTGCCTGATGCTGGGTTTACTGACTTATGTCCTTACTGACGTCTTAGCAGATCATGTTCTGAAGACGTTGGGGATGGGTTGCGGGTTCTCAGGATCCCAGCAGGGTCAGAATCCCCCTCTCCCTCTCCCTACCCCTATCCCACCCTCCCTGGTGCCTAAACCTAACCTCCCCCCAAAGTACCTAAACCTAACCTCCCCCCCCTAGTACCTAAACCTTACCTCCCCCCCTAGTACCTAAACCTAACTTCCCCCTAAACCTAACTTCCCCCTAACCTCCCCCCACTAGTACCTAAACATAACCTCCCCCATCCCATCCCAGAAACGCTCCTGCCCTAGGGCCTAACCCTAACCCTACCCTTCTCCTAACCCCACTACTTAACTTCGGGATGCTACCGCCGGGATTCTGCCAGGTGTCGGGATTCCGGCACTGGTATTCTAAGCGCCGCATCTCATGTGCCAGGATATTGAGTGCATCCCATTCTGAAAATACCATTGTAAAATCAATACTAAACCTTAGTACATGGCTGCTCCTCAGACTAGCCCACACAGGTCATGAAAAGTATAATACTAAAACATTGTAGTTTATATTTAGGCCACATATACACTAAGCAAATGGTAGAGGCATGGTGAACAAACTACAGTATAAAGACTTATTACTATAGACAACATTAATCTCTATGGTGGATGCCACCTTTGTATTGACTATAGATTGGATCTACCTAATATAGTCACACTACATAGATGTCCTCTGCTCTTTACAGGGTACAGAGGTTGCCCTTACCAATGGTCTGTACAGCTAGTTGTTTTCCGCAGTGCATATGTGTCCTTACACCCAAAATGATTATATGCAAAAAGGTGAAGGCAATGGAAGCTTTTTATTTAACCCAAACATTCAGTAGTCAATGCCATTTTTATATAAAAGAGTCCATAACAGCAAGAATCTGGATGAATGAACCCCCATATCAAGGTGCATTTGACACCGAACTGTCCTGTATTAGTGTAATTTACAGGAGCTTCGCATCACTACTCTGTGCCATTGAGGACATTGCTCCCTCCATTATCTAAGTCTCAGTCTGTGGTTCCCTGCTACCTCCATCTCCCTCCTCACATAATCACCTGGCCCACTATTCCTAGACAGTCCTGTCCTCACTAACATAGGGGGAGGCTTATCAAACCTTCTAAAGACGACGAGTGAAGATGTTTCCCATAGCAACCCATCAGCTTCTACGGTAGCTATCATTTTTCTAGTACATTATATAAAATGGTAACTACAATCCGATTGGTTGCCATAGGCAACATCTCCACTTGTCCTCTTTAGGTTTGATGAATCTCCCTTCTCATCACAGGAGTGGACGGGTCACTGACTGACCACAAGATCCCACAATTTCTGCTTGTTCATCTCCTGTTGCTATGAGCATTCCCATCATCTGCTAATAAACAGGATACAAGTGGACAAGAAGTAGTTGAAGATTGAATACAACAAAGGCCACCAAAACACCTCCAAATGCTCATTAGAATATGGTTCTTAGATATGGTAAAGAAAATGCAAAACATTATTACCACATCGTGAGAATCTAAGTATCACCTGACATGTTTCCAGCTATACTTCTAATGCTTACAAAGATCTTATATAGTAAAGGTTTCTGGCTTCAGCAGCACAGAGGAGGTGCACCAGTGGTTGTGAATGAAGCAATGTACAAGTGGCGTATCTATAATGTGGTGGCCACTGAGTCAAGAGAGCACGTGTGCCAATCCAACACCCATTGTTTTGTGTGGCTTCCATCGGCTCCATTTTTCCAGTGATTTATATGGATATCTGGCTCTAGAGATGGCTACTGAGTGAGTGTCTCAACACAATGACTCAAATCATTCTGATGTTCGAATGATTCGCGTCACTCAATGATTGGTGTGTCGAGACACCCACCTCTCTGTCAGTGGCAGCTTTGCCCACTACACTGCTGATCCGACCTGATCATACTTCTGCACTGAGTCAGTGTAGAAGTATGATCAGATCGGATCAGCAGTGTAGGGGGCGGAGCTGTCAGCCACTCACTCAGAGTCGCGCTGCTACTGCCGGGGCTTGAGGGTGTGCTGTGCACTGACTCAGGTGAGTCAGTGCAGAAGCTTGATCTGCACTGCTGGGCTGCAGGCGGCGGAGCTGTCAGCGACTCACTCAGAGTCGCCGGCACCCCTGCTTCCTACAGCTCTAAAGAGCCGTGTCCCGATACACTGTCTCGAGACATTCCACTGAGTTGAGCCATGTGGCTCAACTCAGTACAGGGAATTGATCTGCCCATCTCTATATGGCGCTTGTGCAGAAGGTAGCTAGGATTCTGGAGCTGTGCCAGCATCTTTGTCACCTTCCGCGTATTCGCCATATCTCTTCAGCACATCTATATAATAATTGTATAAGGCTGTCTCCTCAATGCGCACACAGTGAAAGCCTGGGCATGCACCCCAACGGCTTCCACCTTTCAAGGGAGATGGGATAGCCCCTTATTAGAATCAGACTAGCTGCTGGGGTAAGTATAGGAGCAAGGGTGGTGGGGCAGAGCTGCAATGGGGGGCAGATCTAGACAGAGTAGCAATGCCGGGAGGAGAACAGCATAGAGACGGTTGGGCCAGCTAGAGAGAGGGTGGGGCCAAGCACGGGGCAAAGACTAAGGTGACTCAGCGTACAGTATGTTAAATTAGTGTGCCATATTTTCAGGCAGTAGGGGGTCGAACATATAAGCCAGGGATGGGGAACCTCAGGCCCGGGGGCCAATAAGGCTCACGGAACCATTTTGTCTTGCCCTCAGAGCTTTTTTCTACTAGCCTCATCTAGAATGGCACCCTGCAGCCAGAATCTATGCAGCAGTGCCACCTGGAGGGTTCTTAGGATGCTTCAGAGGGTCACACCGCTGCCCTTACAGCTCCCTGGAGCATCATTTTAAGCACCGGTGATTGTGGCCCCGCCCCGTGTGGTGTCACACAGAGGGGGTGTGGTCTGCACCAGGCCCGCAAATAATGTTATATATATCAAAATGGCCCTCGGCAGAAAAAAAGGTTCCCCACTCCTGATACACCGTACATCATAGCCTAGAACAGCAGATAAGAAAAGACAATAGTTTGCAGTCCTTCAGTACATGATAAGTTTACACATCTTAAGTTGTGTCACGGTATGGGCAGTTTCATACACACATTAGTGCAGTGGTGTCAAACTCGGGCCCTTCATTTTTTGTGGGACTACATATCCCAGCATGCCCTGCCACAGTTTTAGTATGCCCTAATAGCAAAACTGTGGCACTGCATGCTGGGATGTGTAGTTCCACTGCATCTGGAGGGCCCGAGTTTGACACCACTGCATTGGTGCGTCTTGGGAGTGTTACAAGAACTTTTTTCAAATTAGACCAACTTGCATTTTAATATCCTTTTTTTAGTAGCCACAGGGCAACCTGATTAAATAACTGTTACAAGCCAGAAAATGCAGAGGAAATTTTTTTTGGGATTTTTTTTTCATTATTTTTGCTAATGCTAAAACGGACTGTTGACTGGCAAATGTAATAGAGGATTGTGGGCCTGATTCAGAGCCGCTCGTAAGCGGCTGCTCGTTCGTTCCGAGCGATGTTTGCCCAACTGCGCATGCGTACGGATCGTAATACGCATGCGCGAACCAGTCAGTGCGGCCGAAAATTGTTTGTTCGCTAAATAACGAATGCCTGCTAATTTGAGTGACAGAAGGAGGCGTATGTGGGTGGTAACAGGGGAAGGTGCTTGAAAACGGGGAGTGGAGATCAGAACGCAGGCGTGCTTAAAGGTCAAAACGGGCGTTTTATGGGTGTGCATAATTAATACAGCAGCGTCATTGACCACGTCACTGGGTTATTTTATAGTCAGAACTGCTCGCATGATTGAGGTAGGAAAAACCAACCACAAGAATAGCGAGCAGTTCCTACGCTGGTCGATGTACTCGATTAATCTAATAAATAGCGGACATGACGTAGGATGCGAGCGGCCAGGGGGCGTAGTTTCCAAGAAAACGACCGCAAGTTTTGTTCGCTCGTTCAGGCCTAGAGGCGTGAACAGACCACAAAGAGCGAACGGTTCATTTGAATAGCCACCCCTTTTTTCAGAACGAACGACCGCAAATAGCGTCCGGCTCTGAATCAGGCCCTGTATTTCTAACTATGAGATGTTTCTAAATGTGAGCATTCTTTTATCATTGTGTGCTCTATTTAATAAATAATTTTATTTGGAAAGGATCGTGGGTTATTTCAAAAGGTATAAAAACCAAAGAACTGCCGTTATTGTTATCAGGTGAACTCAAGTGGGGGAAAGACAAATGAAAGTGCGAGCTACCTGCGAGATCCTGGTGGATATTGGACTCTCGGGAACTATACTACTTATATTATCTGTAAAATGTAAGATGATCTTCAGGTTGGATTAATACCAAAAACATCTCTAGAACAGCATTTAATTCCCTATCCCCTGTACCTGATTTCCATGCTGCACGATAATTTTATTGTGCGGAACCTTTTCCTGGCAGGAATTGCAAATAAGCTTCACTCATTCTGGAGAACAAACTTAGTAATTACATTTACATGCAGCTCTTTATGGAAGTGTATTCACCATCCTAGAGGTGGGTAATATGCATACTGTCCCTAGGAAGTACAATAGTATAAAGATCCCTGCTATTGTACCATTAAGGCCTCCAGGAAATATTAAACTTGCCCGTTATATACACACGATGGAGGCAGCCG
Source organism: Taudactylus pleione (assembly GCA_031769625.1). Lineage (NCBI taxonomy): Eukaryota > Metazoa > Chordata > Amphibia > Anura > Myobatrachidae > Taudactylus > Taudactylus pleione. Next base: position 1,128,932 of record JAUIMM010000205.1, read on the forward strand.
GTATCTGGGCTTAGCTACTGTAATATATACATTATCTAGTCTATAGCTGATCTGCCCTGTGGCTAAAGGGTCTATTTATCATTGGTAAAAAGCCCTTTAGAAATTCTGCTTATTTATCAAAGCAACCCTCCTATTGATGAGAGTCAGTAGTTATCATTGGGGGTCTCTTTCAATGCTCCCCCATGGGGAATCCTATTTGTCATAGACATCAGTGGTATAGTGGTGATCACTAGCAGGTATTCACAGGAAAAAATGCTTTATTATTTATATATAATTTATTATTAATATTCATATAATAATATTAATAATAATAATAAAATAATAATAATCATTTACTTCTTTTTTACTTAAAAAAATAATAATGTTAGGCTATTTTTTTAAATTTAATTTTAAGGTCTTTCACTTCCATTATGCATATGGGAGCTGGTAAGCCACCTCATACGTGCATTTATAGGCAACTTATTGTCATGGCAAGCTTTAAGACGGCTCTTCTGCTGCTGACTACTGTTGTTGGGAGGTTGAGCATTTCCAGTGACTTGTTTTGATAAATAGCCAGATAAAAGATAGTAAGTCTTCATTTTGGAGGGGTCTTAATAAATAGACCCCAAACACTCACACTGACAAAATGCTGGATGCCTGGTCATGTAGTACAAACTGCACCATTGGCACAATTAGGTTTTTCAAAGCCCCCTTACAATTCTAATGACAAAGGAATTATATTAAAAACAAACCCAGCTGAAGGCTGAGACCTTACATGGCATATACTTACTTACTTACTTACTTACTTACTTACTTACTTACTTACTTATACTGCAATATTTGTCCCACTTCCATTTTTTACTTTGTGGCATATTTTTGTTTCATTTTGCACTTTAGCTTGATTCAGAGATGGCCACAATTGCAGCCACGACTGTGTCTATTGCCGCAGCCCAACTCACCTTTATGCTAATGCTGCGACCAATGATCTTCGTACTGAGATTAGGCGCTACTCCGCCGTTGTGTGTATTAAGATGAACTATCTGTCGCGCCAACAGAGATTGCACCTACCCCATGGCAGGTGCAATTTCTTCATCTAAACATGACTGCCGGGGTCAGTGCAAATGCGCCTTTGGACACAGTCACAGACCGCGAGATGCCCGTGTATGGCTAGCCACCCCCTTGTTACCTCCATAAAACGTCCTCCTAAAGAGTGTCTTAGAGTGGTAACTATCGGGACGCAGGCGCAGTGTAACTCGGGCGCTTGCGCAGACCGGAAACATTGTCCGCTAGAGTGTGACATTGACATTACATGCACCTCTGCATCAGGCCCTGTATTAGTTATCATGTTATTAGGATTATTATAAGCTCCTTTATCTCTGGCAGGTTATGTTGCCTTTTGGAGTCCATCTCACTAGATATTTCTGAAGATTCACGTTTAGGGTAGTCAAAGAGGAAAAGATTCCTAGAGGAAGCTCCATGAGAACCCAAAAAGTGGCATTTCTCAGAAGAGACTTGAAGACTTCACCCCCTATGTGGTCTCTGTCATCCTCTGGATAGGATCTGAAGGCTGAAACCCCATAGACATGCAATATCCTACAGATTCCTGGATATATGTTGAACTCACAAACTTGCTCCCATCACCATGTGCAAGGGGCACATGACAATGTTTGTTAAGAGAGAATAAGGGACATTTTGGAGATATGCACTAGATGTGGATAGGGACTCTGCGACAGCCTCTATTAATTGATCTTAATACATACATGTCCCATATGATTGTCAGATCATTCAGTTGGTATTTCAATAAACACTGGAAAAAGTTAACTGAACACTGCAGTGTATGAATTTGCCTATAAACCATACTCGCCTATTCTCCCAATTATTTGGTGAGTTACCCTGCACTACTGGGAGAGTAGACCAACCTCCCAGATTCCAACCATTTCCCTAGTGAAGTGTGCTGTCTGAGGGCTTAATGATGTGATTCCCGGCATTAAGCAGTGGGAAGGGAGGTGTATGCAATGACACAATTCACGACTTTACACCCCTCACACCTGGATCCCTTTCCAAAAAGTTGGCAAGTACTGTATATTAATATCAGCACATAAAGTGTCTGTGTCCACAGTGGGTAGTGTAGGTGACGGGTCCACGTTTGTTGGCACATTGGTTTATTCGTAAACATTATAGCTGTCTATTAGAAGTTCTGAAATGTGTGAATTAGGCCCTTTAACACAGAAAATAAGGAGATATTTGAGCTCATTGCTAAATTGATTGTGCACTGTGGTTGAATGTTGAATTGCATTTTTGAGCAATATAAGCAAATGACCCTGATTGACTGAATAATTGACCCTGATTGACTGACCCTGTAGAGCCTGTATAATTTAGGGTATTCTTTTCCTTCCACTGAAATGGTAGATTTCCATTACTTTTCCCTGTATGCCCATTATGACCTTTGTTGCCCTTGCAGAACACGGTTACCTCCACAATGTGTGACTACAGGACACAGTAACAGATCCATCACTGTCCAGGTCACCTGTCTTTGCTCATCGTCTTGTTACGAATGATGAGGCTACGTATCACTGAAGTATACAAGAGTCCTGTTTCCCGTTGGATCACTTTTTATCAACTTCCATAAAACTGGTGTTATCCACAACCTGCAACTGAACTTAACTGCTTAACGTCTTAGTGCAGGCCCCTGTGGATAGCGGGCTGCATGCTATACTTATCTTCCCCACAGCAGCCACATTTCCACAAGGACATGTCTTACAGTACAGCAATGCTGTTGAATGACCTTTTTATATTTTATGGCCATTTTATTCATTGCTTTTGTATTTCAGCAATCTCTTGAAGGTTAACAGTAATTAACAAATGCTAAGCTTTACCGCGTACCTCCCCGCTGCTCGTCTTACAAATATTGCTTGAGCACTTTACTTGAATTCTGGTATTCATTATTTTTTCATTCATTTATGCTAAGTATATGTTACTCTGACAACAGGAGCTCACACTTCTTTGTGTTGTGGCTCGTGTTGCTGCCTGAAATTGCATAACATGGAGTGTTATTTCACCATCGCTATGTAGTTTGTCCCAATTTGTGATGTTTCCTGTAAGCCCCAGTCCATACCTGTCCGGATGCATAGCTGGTTTGGTGAAAAATGGTCATCATGTCTGTTTTACTTTATGATTAAAAACCCCCTGTGAGTAAATTGTTTTTCCAAGTTAACCCATGCTATGTCCCAATGACAGACAACATGATGCACAGAACCTCAAGAGGGTTGCCTAGAGACCTGTTGTCACATGGTTTAGGTATCCTGCCAACTTAACCAACATTATAGACATCTTCAGCGTTAGGCAAACTGATGCTGCAGACCGCAGTCCCTATTATTATTAATAATTTGGGTCATTTACAGATGGCCCCAATAGCTATCAAAATCTTCAGATGACGTTGTCAACTTTGACCATAGGGGGAGAGTATTGCAGGAGGGTGATCAGAAGAAATGCAGCCTTGACGCACTTCTCAAGCCAAGATTGGATAATTATATTATATTATATTGCTCAAGGGCAATGTCAGAATCAGTAGTAAAATGATAGTGATATTGTAGCTATTACTAAACTGTTGATCACTTAGCTTGGACAGGCTTCTACAAAAGCCACTATCTCAAAAAATATATATAGTTTACAGGGGTTGGGTATGTGATGCAGGAACTAGGGATCCCGGTGGTCCAAATCCTGGCACCAGCATCCCAGCATTTTTAGGATACCGACTCCTGTCGATAAGTATTCTACCCCTACCCCAGGGATGTATCTATAATGGGTGCAGGGTGTGCAGTGCAGAGGGGCCTCTGGATCCAGGGGGGGCCCACACCGCACACCCTGCACCCATATTTTCTTATACTCACCTCTCCGAAGCCCTGCATCGACTTTCACAGCCTTGCATAAAAAGCTTGGGAAATGGCCGTTGCAGCCATTTTTCAGGCATTTTGCGCATGCACAGTAGGTAATACTCTGGGCACAGACTAATGCCCAGAGTCTACTACTGTGGTCAGTCCGCTGCCGGCTGCCGGGGAGAGAAGAGGGGGCCCCGGACAGGAAATGCACACAGGCCCCCTCCTCTCTTAATACGCCCCTGCCCTACCCCTACATCTAAACCTAACCCTCCACACGCAGCCTAAACCTAACCTCCCCCCCAGTGCCTAACGCTAACTCTCCCCCCCAGTGCCTAACCTTAACCCCACTTCTTACCATCGGCATTCTGGCAGTCGGGATGCTGGCAGCGGGATTCTGACGTGGTCATTCTGAGTGCCGGCATCCTGACAGCCGGGAATTTGTACTAGACCCCACTTGCACCAATGATAAATTATATTAATAGATGGAGAGGTCTTTTCACTCAGTGATTACTAAGCTCAATTAATTAGCATACCAACCCCCTAATAACCAAACATTATCTATCTAGCTATCTATCTATCTATATATATATATTTATATATGTATATATATATATATATATATAAAGTCAAATGTAAATGGCGGCACTTGTTTGTGTAATTTGGCCTCCTGACCACAGTGGCGCTGGACCTGACAGTCTGGCATGCTGTCTGGGGCGCTCGGGCGGATGCGTGATGTCGCCACGTTGGTGATGTCATCGCGCTGTACAATGGATGTGTGGTGATGACATCACACCTCATGCACCTGGCGGTCAGCACACGGAGGTAGCACCAATCACCTGTGACACTCTGTTATATAGGTATGTTGGTATGTTGTTTTGTTTGTGCTCTTGATAAAAGTCTGTATTGACTGAAACGTCAGACAAGAAGTGACACAGTTGTCAGAGTGATTCTTTTCTTTCTACAAGACCCGTGAGTGCCACCATTTACATTTGACTTTATATGCACAGCGCCTGGTGGAGCATGGTGGATGGCACCTGGGCCAGTTCATTTTGCTTGATTGTGGAGTGCCAGCCTTTGTGACATTTTATATATATATATATATATATATATATATATACACATACTTTTTGGTATGCTATTGCAATTATATAATGTGGTGGTAAAAATTATGCTACCAAATTGCTATATACATATATATACCTTCACTGTATATAGCACCCCATGGCAATCGAGCCGCATGTCAATCACGCCACAACTTGGGGCCACTGCGTGCGATATCACAGAACGAGATCTGCATATATAGGGGGATCTCACACTATCGGAGATGTCCGTAAACCATCGCTGTTGCATACATCTGTCAATCAGGCCCCCTGTTCATTAGGCATGACAAGGATATACAGTATTCTCAGATATATGTTTTTTGGGAGAACAAAATCCAATTCTCTGACAACAAAAAAAAATAATATAACGGGCCTGTAACTGTATATATTTAGAGGGGTTGGGTAAGGGGCACAGGTGCTTGGGATCCCGGCAGTCAGCATCCTGGCGCCAGCATCCTGACAGGGTTGGAATACCAACACCTGTCGATAAATAAATAATTTATTAATAAATAACCTGCTAAATTATATATATGGCACTTTTTAACATGAAAGATTTTACTAAAGCGCATGTGACTTGTGAATGGCCCTACCGCTCATACCTATAGTCGCTGCCAATTTAAGCTCACATAGGGAAGAAGCTCGTAAAATCTAATCTTTAGCCATAGTACAGCTTTAGAATGTTCTTTTTTTAATTAAAATAAATGTACGTACCTGTAATTGTTTAATAGTGAATAGAAGTGGAAAATTATAAATGCTTTAATACTGGGCTATACAATAAAGCTTAGATACAGTATTTCAGCATAACAAGGATAAAATAAAAAATTGCTATTCAAGGGAGTCAACCTACAGTGTGAAATATGGATGTGCCCTGTAATCTCCCTGACTGCTTGTGGAGTCGGACACTTATGGCCTGTATTATCTGTTTCTAACTAAAAAAACATTTATTCTTTCTTTCACGGTTTATCAAACAAACCATATGTTTGTACACGCAAGTTCACAAATTCAGCACTCCCACGTATATTTTCAAAGATAACAATTTTGTCCATTTAGAACCATTCCTGAGTTCATATTTAAAAAAAAAAAAAGATGAGCTTGCAATTCATGCCGATAAACCCTGTGGATAAGGAAAATAGGGATTAAAGAAATTGAAAATACAATAATCCACAGAATAGTCTATAACTGTTTTGAGCCACCTGACCAGGTTTGAGGTTTATTTATAAGACAACCTTATTTCTATACACTGTATGTTAGTGATGATAGGAAATACAGAGGCATGTGGATTTGAAAAGTTCCAGAATTTGATGGAGAGCATATGTAGGAATGTTTAAGGAATATGTTTTAACTAAACTGTTTCTTAATAATAGAAACGCAAGTGAAACAAAATAACGAAAATGGGCACTATAATACCCGTGGAACAAAAAGAGGTCTACACATCTACATATGAAAAAACAAAATCTTACCTGTGAAACTCTTTGGGAGTAACGCAGGTGAATATACTTCTATGGTGTTAGATCCAATTTATGTTTTTTCTGTTCCCTAAGCTTTATGTAATGAATAAGCTACAGTATCTTAGTATGGCTATGTAGTATAAATATAGAGCACAATCCACAGTGCATTTTCAAATATCAATTCTTGCAAAGATCTTGTTGAATAAATACTCTGGGGCATATTCATTATGTTAATTAGCGGGCGCCGGGGCAATTCATCATTGCTCCAGCGCAGAGACAGATGATCCAAAAATCAGCTGTCTCCTAGAATGTTTTCCCTGCTCCTTTCATGACAGTAAAAATTAGCACTGCCGAGCCTGTCTGGAAGCTCCAGCATCTGGCAGAAGGAGCCGAATTGGGGCTCGCAACCCAGGATTCCTTCCCTTAGGGAAAGATCTGTGAGGCGGGAGCAAAACTCCATCTGAAAATGACGAAGGTTCCGGCAGTCAAACTCCAAAAATATTGTATTTTCAGAGCTTGATGAATTTAGGTCCTCACACTAGTGTATGGGGACTGCGGTACAGATCGGGGGAGAACGGTAAGCAGGAGATATCAGTGATATCTCCTGCATTACCTTTATGATGAATGGCCCCAATACTCAATTTCTACAAAAGTAGGTGAAACTGAAAATGTTGATTTTCACCTGCTTTTGTAGAAAATTAGTGATGATGAATATGGCCCTACCGTATGTGTTTTTATCAAGAATTTCCTATTATTTTTCCTTTTGAAATTCATATTGGAAAAAATGGCACAGAATAATAGCAAAATGAATGTAGACCTACCTATCATGTAAAGGTATAGGGGTTGATAGTACTGATAGTACTACACCAGTTTAGCATATGCACAATTTTGAATCTGTAACTTGCACACGGCTGAGCCTGAAGAGGTGGAATATGGGAATGGAAGGAAAATGCCACCATAGGTTTGCACAATTGTGACCAGATATAGACTGGAACACAGAATCATATACCTCTAAGAAAGCTGCAGTATTTGCAGATACTCAGAGGCTGGCGATTGGCTGTTTGCAAACGCAAAACTAATGTTAATAGGTGACTTCTTTAATAGTCTGGGATATATTATGCTTTTGCTTGCATGTTTTAGCAAACTTTAAATACAGGCAATGGAGAGTTAAAAGCATGAGCACAATTGTATGTGACTTATACCTGATGTAAAATAAGTGCACACTGTGCTGACAGGGTTGGGGGGTACTAATTATCTGGGCCTGGGCTTGTGCTTGAGAGTCTGGCATGAGCTCGAGTCAGCCTTGCAGACAGGGTAACACCCCATCCCGGTATTGACAGCAAAAGCTTTCCAACAGTTTTCCAAAGAAGGCATCGTGATGCCCCTTGTCTAGTACCGGGACCCACAAAATATCTCTTCGGTCCTAGGTGCATACGTTTCTGGTGCTGACCTGCACTATGCATCTTCTGAAGAGTGCACCCTCTGTATATAGCCATAAATGCTCTATTTCTCGTGTTGCTTTCTTGAGTGCAAATTTTACCAAAATTTGCATCCAATTCTACATCAAGCCCTAAATCTCTCCAGAAAATGAATCATTATCATATAAACAATTATTCTCCAAATCTGCTATTACCTTGGTCTGACCAATGCACTCCCTACTCTAACATAACATTTATCGTAATGAAGGAATACTACTTATGATTGATAAATGGGGATAGAATATAAACCAGATTTCAGCCACTTAATAAAATGGTCATTATCCGTGTTTAATCTCCACAGTTTCCGATATCAAATGGCAAGAAAAACCTATAATAAAGAGAAGCAAATTTAATGTTGATAATTGCTTTTCCACGCTTGGTTTATGAAATCGGAGAAGGCATATACAATTATGACATAAAGAGTGTCTAGAATGTGGCCGCAGAACAGTGTAAAATATCCATCCTAATGTCTATCTGCCTATTAGCAGGCTCACCGTCCGTATTGTATTACACGGTCAATATGTACAACATTTTTTTGTGATACTGTATCTCACAATTAGAGGTGAGATATATCAATATATCCTCTGACTTGATGCAGTAAATACATTGTTATTACTAAAGATACATTGTGATATGTAAAAAAAAATCTCTAAAGGTTTTTCTAAAGCTTCCCATCTAAGCTTTGTTTACTTTGGCTTTATAGATTTATGCAATTCACTTAGATGACCTAGAGGCAGGGTGTTTTTGAACCGCAGCCATTTCTTTTCACAAAACTGAATTACTATATGCATCGGTAATTTAATGCCGAGTTCCAGGAACAAATGTGATCTTGGATCAAAAAATCTACAACAAACTATCACCGAAGCGTTCTTTGCAAAGGCTTGCATAATAGAAAACTCATTTATAACACATGTCATACAGCAGATCAAGCATTAGGGTTGTGACTCTGGTACCACCACTGTTCTTCATGCCGTCACTTTACAAACATACCACATATTAACAGGGCATGTGTCTTTTCTGAGTAATTCTCCATTTTTTAAACAATGTATATACATTGCATTGTGTAATGGTGCGTACACACTGTATGATCAGTCATAGATAACGATATCGCTGACTGATCGTTATCATTCATCCAGCACACCACCAACGACGAGCCAGCGACCCGAGATCAACGATCATGGGTCCCTAAGCAATCTGGTTGATATTGACCAGGTTGGCCTGAATGCACGGGTGATGGTCAATATCGCTAGCGACCATACGTGCCCGCGCATCGCTGGTTGTTGGGCACCAAAAAATGAATGATAACGATATGGTCGATATCGTTATCGTTCAGATAGTGCATTTTTATTGTACCGTGTGTACGCAGACATTAGACTTTGTATTACAGCTTTTGTGTCACATTACTGTGGGCAGGGCTGAGGTCATGCTATTTGCAGAACATGAGGGAAAACATATGACTATATCAAGTCAAAACCACTTTGTACAAAGTATTTTGTGTAAGAATTTATTACATTAAAATGTATTTATCTATATATATATAATCTACTGTCCTGACTGACTGATCTGCTGACTCATCAACGCCCAGCCCAAACCCTGGACCTGGAAACCTAACAATCAGGGAATATATGTTTTCCATGATGTAGACACCCACTAAGCAGGTATTTTTCTAAATTCGACTCCTAAGGGGGTGAAAAGGGCTAAAATGATTCCTCCCCCTGTGTAATGCCCTGGCTGTCTGACTCATGGTGGCTGCAGCACAGTTCAACATTCAAATAGGGAGCCACACCACCTTTCACCCCAACTGCTGCCAAACATCACTTGCAGTTGGTGTGGTTCCCCTATTTGAATATTGGACTGCACTGCAACTCCACCTCTGGAGCCACCACTAGCCATATGATCCTGAAGTGGCTTATGAGGCAGATAGCACTGCAAAGAGATAAAATATATTTTCATGGATTGCTAAATAGCTCTTAGGCCACAGGTGAGGGAGGGGAATGTGTTAGTACAGGTATGAGGGGAGGAATGTTTTACTACAGAGATGAGAGAGGAAAATGTGTTGCTACACAGGTGTGGAAGGAAAATGTATTAGAACAGCAGTGAAAGGGGAATGTGTTACAGTAGAGGTGATGGAAGGGAATGTGTTACTACACAGATGAGGGAGGAAAATGTGTTAAAACAGCAGTGAGAGAGGAATGTTTTACTATAGAGGTGATGAAGGCGAATGCGTTACTATAGAGGTGATGGAGAGGGATGAGGTGATGGAGAGGGATGAGGGAGGGGAATGTGTTACTATAGAGGTGATGGAAAGGGAATGTGTTTCTACACCTTTACAATAAAGGTGAAGAAAGGCAATTTGTTACTACACAGGTATGGGAGGGGAATGTGTTACTATAGAGGTGAGGGCAGGGGATGTGTTACTATAGAGGTGAGGGAAGGAAATGTGTTACTACACAGATGAGGGAGGGGAATGTGTTACTATACAGATGAGGGGAGGAGATGTGTTACTACACAGGTGAGGGAGGGGAATGTCAAGTGTGTTACTGTGGGGCAAGGTAGGGGAATGTGTAACTACATGGGTGATCGGGAGTAATGTGTTACTACAGAGGTGAGGGAGGACAATAAGTTACTAAAGGGGTAAGTGAGGGTAATGTGTTACTACAGGGGTGAGCAGGTGTAATGCATTACTAGAGAGGGGATGGAGGGGAATGTGTTACTACAGGGGTGAGTAAGGGTATTGTGTTTCTACAGGTGTGAATGACAGATTGTATTTCTACACAGGTGAGGGAGGGAAATGTTGAATGTGTTACAACATGGGTAAGGGAGGGAAATGTGTTACTACAGAGGTGAGTGAGGATAATGTGTTACTACAGAGGCGAGGGAGTGCAATGTGCTAGTACAGGTGAGGAAGAGTAATGTCTTATTATAGCAGTGAGGGAGGGGATGCATTAATATAGAATGTAAACAATAAATATCTAAGGTCTTCCTGAGTGAAACCGGGTACATCAGCTGATAGATAGATAGATAGATAGATAGATAGATAGATAGATAGATAGATAGATAGATAGATAGATCTACTAGAGGCAAGGAGAGGAAGAAAGAGTTCCTTACTTTTGTAATAACTGAATCAGTGAAGGCAAATCGTAAGAAAGATGATCGTGGTTGTGGTTTTAATCATTAACACAATTTGCTTTACCCAGACAGCCTAGTTTTGTTCCCAATCTTGCTTAACTGTTACAACATTAAACTGTTTTAGGCAATCATCACATCAAATATAAATTTTTAATTGATTTAGAAAATGTTTTCCCTCATAATATGTAACGACAGTACAAAAAGTACGTCTGACATACTGAACCTACAATACACAATTTTGTTCTGAGTCCACATTCAATATTAGGACAACAGATCATTTGCCAAAGTACTTACCTAATATTAAGCTTCTATGTGAAACCTTTCTTGGGAGAAAGAAATTGCAAAATATGTGATATTTACTTTCCTAGACCAAGTTTAAAGCAAACTGCTTTTATTATATGCTGTAAGATTATCCAAGGGACCAACATCAGATTCCCTTTCAGGGAAAATAAAACTGTACAAAGCCATCAAAGGCAGCCAGATTGGAAAATAAACAAATATTGTTCTAAAAATTTACAGCACTAAAATCTCCAAGTTGTCCTGTGGGATTACAACATATAATAAATCATTTTTTTCTTTTTGTTCATGGGAATTTTAGCACTAGATAATGGTTAAATAAGAAAAACGTGCAAAATCTATACATTGATTAGGCACAGAGGTGAGCAAAATGATCAAAACTTTTAAAAATATTTTTCTCATGCCAGCTTAGCTGGCAAATATTGCTGGTGAAATTCAGCCTTAAATGTTCCCAGTCATCAACTACACTGCGGCATTAATTAACCAACAGCTTTATGCACAGACCAAAATTTCCTTGAAATGCAACTTTGCTAATAAGGTGCTGAGTTGTAAACTGCGAACATGCCAAGAAAAAGTTGAATCTAAAGTTGGCATTGCCGGAACGGTGTTCTGCAAAATGATCTGCTGCACCACAAAGTCTGACTTGTGCAATAATAATAATAATAATAATAATAATAATAATAATAATTTAACAGGAAGACAGTGTAAGGTGAAGCAACAAGAATCAAACACGTTGACTTTATTGTTTTAAGATGTGTCTGTATATTAGTTGTTAATACAGATGTGTCTTCGTACACTGTTGCTCAAGTCACGCCAAATACCCCATCCTGTGCATCAGGCCCAGGGCGCCTTGGCCGCGACGACCATGTTATTTGCTCAAAATGTGCGATTTATTTGCATAAATAAAACTGGAACAGACAAAACAACATTGCTGGTTTGCACTGATCAGTTTGATGTGCGGCACTTCAGTGTAGACTTGTCTAGCAAGGATGAATACGCCACTAACATGTGTGTTTAATTATGGGTATCCCATTGTATATTACATTGGAAAGTTTTGAACTGTAGGAAATCGGTAACAATGACAATTTAGGGGCTGATATATAACGTACACATAGGTTTTATTCTATATTGGTGGATATTCCACCACCCAATCAAGAAAATGTAAAAATCCACTATTTGTTCAACTATCCTATTCAGGTAATGGTCATGAACACAGATCCACATACGTGTATTAAAATTTACATGTAAGAAGAGTCATACCCTTAGAGGTATATTTACTAAAGCAGTGGTTCTCAAACTCGGTCCTCAGGACCCCACACAGGTCACATTTTCCAGGTCACCCAGCAGCTGCACAGGTGTAGTCATTACTCACTGACACATTTTAAAAGATCCACAGGTGGAGCTAATTATTTAACATTTGCGATTCTGTGAGGAGACCTGGAAAACATGCACTGTTTGGGGTCCTGAGGACAGAGTTTGAGAACCTATGTACTAAAGTGAGCGTTTTTAAGAAGGAGATGTTGCCCATAGCAACCAATCAGATTCTACTTATCATTTATCTAGCACCTTCTAGAAGATAAAAATTAGAAACTGATTGGTTTCTATGGGCAACATCTCCACTTCTAAAAACTCTCACTTTAGTAAATATACCTCTTAGGTCCGTATTCAATTTGAGGCGAAACCGGGTTATCGTCATTTTCGCCTGTTTCAATTATCCCCGTATTCAATTTCAAAGACTTTTCGCCGATGCGAAAAGTCTTTGTTAAAAAATGGGGATAAGTTTTCACCATGTAATACATGGTGAAAAAAAGTGCAGAATTGGGGTTTAGGGGTGCAGAAAGAAAAAAATTGCCTGCAGCCTTTTTAATGTCCCCTAAAAGTAATCTGTGTAAAAAAAAATGTAAAAGGACACCCCAAAAACTGTACTTTAATTTTGGGGGTAAAAAAAAAGAGTTTTAAACTAGTGAAATTAATTCAGGGGAGGGTTCCCAAGTATGCGGCAGGTGTTTTCTAGAATGTGGGTAGTAGCAGCAGGTGCATTTTTGAAGAATTTTAAAATCTTACTTTAGGGACTTAAAAATATGCTTGCACCTATTTTCATGTACCCCAAATTTGATGGGCATAGTTATTTTTTCCCAAAAAAATTGTTACATGCTATTCTTCATCTGTTCTTAAAAGCCGCATTTATGCACCTGTCGCGGCTATTTAAAAACCTGACTTCCCTTCAGCAGGCAGAAACGGGGGTACCCATAGTGATCCCCCATGTTAGGACATCTTTAGGAGGGTGCTAGGATGATTTCCCAAAAATTTACAGGACTTTTCGCCTGTTCCAGTTTCACTGGGCCCCGTTTTGGAGTCCTTACAAATTGAATACGGGGATAAGCGGGGATGCGCGCAATACTTTTCACCTCAAATTGAATACGGGCCTTAGTGTCAGTATAATTTGTCTTGAAATGTATATTGCATTATTATGTGTACAGTACATGTTAGTTATTTGTACTATAATCCTGCAACTGCTAAAACCAGTGGCGGCTCCAGAGGTGAGGCTGCAGCGCAGTCCAAATTTCAAATAGGGGAACCATACCAACTGTCATTTTAAACGCTGCCAAACATTGATAGCTGGGACTCACTGGCAGTTGGTGTGGCTCCCCTATTTTAATTTTGGACTGCGCTGCAGTCCCACCCCTGAAGCCACCACTGGCTATAACTACTAATTGTATCACTAATATCACTATTACTAGTACAACTAAGTACTAATAGTGGTGACAGCATTGATAGTATATTGAAGCCTCAGAGAGTAAATTAAATGTAACTTTGGTGTGAACCAATAAATAAATAAAAGAGTAAAATACATTCATAAAAAATGACAGGTGATTTAAAGGGTATATAGCTATAGTATATCAGGCATTATAATGCAGAGTCACCACCTGCACTGGCAGCATTAGACCCATACAAAGTGCAAAAGCATGGAAATAAAACATGTATGACTTACAATGTGCAGCTCTAGGTAGTCACCCAGTCCTGTAGAGCTGTCCACTCGAACCAGTACGGCTTCTTTCTGTACCGTGCTAAACCCTATAGCCAGCCTGTCCGCCCGTGTGCTGGGCCGATCGTTGGGGGGCCATGTGTATGTTATTTGTCCTCCTCCTTTACTAAAAATATACGTTGTTCCAGCTGTCAAAGGAAACAAAAGGAAAATATAAGTATGATAAGACATCATTGTAGACATTTTTTCAAAATAACAAAACTAAAAAAAGTTCAATAATATTATTAAACACAAAAGCAAATATAAATAGTGGAAAACTGTTAAACACTGCTTTTAATACAATATATATTGTAACTTTCATATTAATAGTTAGATAATATGGCCCCTATTATAAATTGGCATTAATATAATTTATAATGCGGGTAATATATCCATAATAATACACGTTTTTCTAAAGCCATTAAAAGATTAGCTCATATGTAGATATTATTTATAGTAGTTTATACAAATAATATTAGCATGACTTGTGCATCATAATCTCATTAGTGCTTCTGGGTAATGAAATAGTCCTACATAAAACCGACGAAAATGATACAATGTGTCACAGCATTTCATGTCCAGCCAGTTAAGATGTAATACAAAGTTAGGTAGTACAGGTTGAATCTCCCATATACAAAATGCTTGGGACCAGGGGTATTTTGGATATCGGAATATTCCGTATTTTGGAATATTTGCATAAAATAATGAAATATCTTGGGAATGGAACCCAAATCTAAACACAGTGATTTTATGTTTTATATACACCTTATACACATAGCCTGAAGGTTATTTTATACTATATTTTTAATAATTTGTGCTTTAAACAAAGTTTGTGTACATTGAACCATCAGAAAGCAAAGGTTTCACTTTCTCAGTCATGCTAAAAATATTCCGTATTTCGGAATATTTGGATATGGGAGACTCAACCTGTAATGTATTACCCATACGCAAGGGCACATTGTCATTATTTATTAAAGCGCCAACATATTTTGCAGGACTTTCCAATAAGAGCATATTAGTCAGGTCTGTAAGACTTGTCACATGAAATCGGAAGGTTCCAATGTATACACATAGAAACTCCATGCTGGGAAGACCCTGCTTTGAACCATATGCCCAGCCATAGCAATACCAAGCCCTGTTCCACCTTTCCACCAATAATATTTTTTTTTTAGTTGCACACACTAGGTTTGGCTGATGAGAAGTTGAACACAAGACAATTTTGCAGATGTATCTACATGTTTTTGCACTGTGCATTCTCCGGTGCAGCTCGCATATGCCACTCTATGGGCAGCACAGATGGTGTAATGGTTAGCATTACTGTCTCACAGCACTGATGTCCTGGGTTTGATTCCGTCTACGGCCCTAACTGTGTGGCGTTTGCATATTCTCCCTGTGCATGCGTGAGTTTATTCCGGGTACTCCGGTTTCCTCCCACACCCCAAATATATACTGGTAGGTTAATTGGCTACCAACAGAAATGAACCCTATTGTGTAGGTATGTGTGTGAGCATGTGATAGGGATTATAGATTGTAAGCTCCGCTGGGGCAGGGACTGATGTGAATGGACAAAGCGCTGCGGAATATGTGTGCGCTATATAAATAGCTGGTAATAAATAAATAAGCGATGATGAGTCCTGCGCATTTCAAGCACATATCCACTTGCAGCTGAAGGGTTCTAAGTGGTAATAGGGCGTCCACATAAGGCTGTGTCACCGGAACTGCGAACTATGGGGAGTTCTTGTGCGCATCGTCACCCCTTGTTTTCAGACTGAACTTTTGCACCATGGATAGGGCTGGAGCATGCGTGCACTGATAATGAAACCAAGCGAAGGTGTGATCTGGCCGCATTCATTGGTAGAGCTCAGCATACTGGAGAATATCAGAAGGTAGTTCCGTGCACACAATGGGGGAGAGGTAAATTACATCCGACTTGCATTCAACTCTGTATCAGTTCCATATTATTTAGATGCACATATAATATGCACAGGCAGAGTTTAGACATATTCAGTACATAGCTACAGATGTGTCCTCGTACACTTAGCCTCACTGAGTGAGCCGCCAGCTCCCATGTGATTTGGCTTTTTAGATATACACTTGTATATACGTGCTGTATGTGTGCATCTGAGGGGCCTATTCATCAACACTAAAATAACGTTTTTAAGGACATTTTCCTTAAATAACGTTATTTTGGTATTCATGAACAGACTTAACACAGGAGATATCACAGATATCTCCTTGCTAAGTTCCCCTGCGTTAATTTCCACACGCCCCATACATTAGTATGGGGATGTGGAAATTGTGGTATTCATCAAATTCCGAAAATTATCAATTTTCAGAATTTATTGCAGTTACTATTCGCCACTGTGAGGTGGCGAATAGCAGAATCCACTTACCTGTATCAGCGCGTGCAGGTCCCCCGACGAGTCCCTCCGGCGCTCTGCTCCGTCCTCAGGCTCCGGAGGCTGGTCTGTCATGTGTGCTCCCCAGCAGAGCACAAGAAAGTTTAGAAAAAGAAAAAAAAATGTTTTTTTTTCTAATCTGTCATGTGGTCTGCTGGGAAACCACATGACAGACCAGCAGGACGGAGCCGGAGGCTGCTGCGCGGACAGGTAAGTCGGGGGGGGATGGTGAGCGGAGGGGGACGGGTCGGGGGGGGTACAAAACTTAACGCATCTGTAGGCAGTGCTGAGCACGCGCTGGTTTTACAGATGTAACAGCGCATGCGCAGCAGTGTTTCCAGATGCGATAAGGTAGTGTAGGCAGGGAAAAGTATCTATTTCCCGAAAAGCTGCCATCGCAAAAATGACAGCTTTTCGGAATAGATACTTATGGAGAGGTGGAATGATGAATTCCACCTATAATTAGCTAGAACTCCATGAGAGTTCTAGCTAATTATCTCCAGAGAATTTTTATGTTTAATGAATAGGCCCCTCTGTCTGTATATGAACCACAATGTAACTTGGCATGAAGACACGTTGCGGTCGCTGCATCCTAGCCCTTGGTATACAGATACAGACTCAGTTGCACCCAGATATATATATAAGTGTCGCAGTTCACATTAATCAGCGCAGACTTGTGAAGCGGTTTGTTGCATCCGATTGCTACTAAGACACATTTTCGGCCAAAAAAGATGCTCAGCGCAAGCCCAGGCACATGAGACCTGGTGCTCCAAAAAGGGCTGTTTAGCACGACTGCAGCAATAGTGTATTAGGACATATCTTTGTAGGTTGTATACACACAATGAGTGGACATATATACAGTATATAGCTTTAGGGTATATACATACACTGTTTAGATGCAAATATGGCTTATTGATGTACTAACATTGTTTAGATGTATAAATAGGCCGTACATAAGGCATTCCTACCAGGTGTCCAGATTTTGCCTGGACAGTCCCACTTTTCCAGAATTGTCCTGGCATCCCAGCGGGCCATAGCGTAATCTAAACAGTGCATCTCACCACTGTCAGCAAAGCCTGGAGGACTGCCCAGCAGATTGGTGTGCCCCCGACATGAGGTAGTGACACGCAGACTCCCACCTGTGCCACCAGGCCACGCCCCAGTGCCATGAGGTCATGCTAATTTTTCAGGGTCCCTACTCACAATTTAAGAATGTTGCTTTCTCTTTCTATACGATATTTAGAATTCTCATATGTACCCCTATTTTTTCTTCCTTCCTTCCTTCCCTTCTTCTTGTCTGTACCTCATATTTGTTTGAAAATTCCATAAAAATGATTGATGTTCGGAATGTTGATTGCAAAGTTAAAAAAGAGCAAGTAGATTTGCACCATGCAATCCATGCTGCAATGGAAGGGGTGCAGATACTGTGCATTTATTATATTTGCATGTAGGGTGAATCCTGGGTGCTTTTGCCGGTAGCCCGCAAATGCCGGACAGATTTTTTTTTTTTACATTGCAATTTAGATTTTGGACGCGCCTCTCCCATATCGAAATCTCTCTGCACATTATTGATCTGCCCCCTCTGCAGTGCAGCATGAATTTATCCCATAGTTGCCGACTTTCTGGCTGCTCCTTCCCGGGAGGGAGCAGCCAGATCGGCAGGGCAGAGGGGGGAGTGGCCAAAAAAGGGGGCGTGTCTGGACGGGTGCCTGACGTTTGTAGGCATCATGGGGGCGGGGTCACGCGAGCACGTCATTTTGGCCCCGCCCGCACTACACAATGCCTATAATACAGGCATTGTAAGGCAGGGGGCGGGGCCAAAATGATGCGAATTGCGTCACTGGTTGCCCTCCCAGCGGGGGTTAGGAGAAAATTGCGGGGGATGTCGGTGGGGATCGGCAGCCGCCGGGAGGCTTGCCTGCCTTTCCGGGGGGGCGGGAGCTGCACCCGATTATCGGGAGGCTCCCGCCCAAATCGGTATGGTAGGCAACCCTGATTTATCCATGGGAATAGGACCTTTATAAACACACATTCCTGCTATTCATGTTCAAGGTAAATGTGAGCTTCAGTATCAAAACAACATTACACAACTGCTTTAAAGGCATTTTCAAGTCGGTTTTAAACCACAGATTCCCAACAGCACAGTATCCATTGTCTTTACATGCGTTGCATCAGCTCCTCTGAAAGCATCAGCTCTTGCACTTCATTCTGCCTTATTTTCAAACAGAGTTAACCTACATCAGCACATCACTTGTCACTCCATTTTGTTTCTTCACTCTTGCTATGACATGCAATTAAAGTGAGTTGCCATAGCAATACATAGAAATATATCCTGTTTGATGTTCCATGGGGATGACTGGAGCCAAGAACCTTGATAACTTCGCTTACATCTGTAGCAGTACAAATAGTTACTGGAAGTACAGTTTCTGCTTTGTGTTGCATTGATTCCATCTATTGCTGTTCTCTCATTGTATTGTATTACATACACCCTCTCATTATATTATATTACATGCACGCAATCTCTTTCAAACAGTAACTATGTTACAAACACCTTATACGTTTTAAATAACAGTATCAGGCTCTAAACTCCCCAGAGTAATTGATTTATTTTATTCTACATCAATATTCACTGAAGAAAACTATTCTTCACGGAAAACGGCAGCATGTAGCAGGCTGTGCATATATTAGATTGACCAAAAGCCAAAGAGTTTCATTAATCTGATATGCAAAATGTTAATATTAAGGTTTGCTGTAATTTCAGTTATATTTACCATGTTACTAAAGATGGATATTTCCACTTTTGGGGAACTGCCCTCCTCCCTTTATATGGTCTCCCCTATAGGCACTTTGGTTGGTATGATTTCCCTGGAACACACCCGTCTCCTGCACATGTTGCATTCGCCAAAAGCCAAAGCATAGGACCTTCTAACTGTATGGGCTCAGCTCCTGTCCAATCAGGCACCTGATTCACTACACACCTCCAGCCTGGCCAATCGGAATGTACCGCTCAGTCCTATCCCCTGCAGTGACAGCTCTTGTGTTTCCCAGCTGTCATAAGTAATGCTCCAGTAGCTAAGTGGAAGGTACTGTAATGATATGGGAACTGAGGGAGAAGTGGTAGGCCTTAGGGAGAAGTGGTAGGCCATAACCATAAATTTAAAACAGGGGGGGGGGGGATAAAGGGAGGAACTCTACTCTTGCCAACCCTTGTGAAAAATGTTTGAGCCCATTTCAATCAAATGTTTTGATATTAGACAGAAGCCAAAACTATAAATCTTACTTGTATTTACAAATGGTCAAAGCAGGAACTCTGGGATGACTGTTTAGTAGCCAAGTTAGCAGCCTGGGTAAAAAGTTTGCTAATAAAAACCTGGTATAAACTGATGGCAGTGCCCTGAGTACACAAATGCATATAGGTAAAGAGAGTTCCTGGGACAGTGTTCTGCTCTCCTTTCCACATTATTTATTAACATATATTAGCTGTTTGCAAATGTTTAACAATGGGATCAATAAAGATGGAGTTATGACCATGTATGTATTGTATACAGCTTGGATGCTGAGAGGTTGGAACCTGGTGAAGACAGTGGAGGGGATGAACATACATGTCGCCTGGAGGGGGCTAAAAAGAGATTTACTGTAAATATGTCCATAGCGCTTGGTTCTGAATATTAGTATTAATCAGAGTATGCTTATTGCCTTTGAATTGTTTTCATTGCCATATCCTGTATTGTAGAGCACTGGAGTGTATGTTGGCCTAGGGACAAAGCAGCCTGTGAATCCACTGGGGTCCAAGTAAGAGATCAAATTAAGTTACTTCTGCCCAGCCTCTTGTATTACTTCAAAATACATTAAACAAAATGAATCTCCAGAGATCATACTACGAGTATCATACTATGAGTACATTGGTATTCAATGACAACTGATATGAACTCTGATCCCTCTCACCAGGGTCAGTGATGTCACTTCCAGAGAGTTTTGGCTTAACACACATCTACAGTCTCCAAACACTTCTGTTATTTCCCAGATATATTCATCACATACGGTACCACCTCATGATGAAAACAAGGACACTCATGATGACTCTATAACAACATCACAACAATGTCCATAGCCAAAAATGTACAGTACAAGAAAGGAAAAAGGTGAACAGGGATGCACAGGCCACTTACAGAAAGAAGAAAAAAAAACTTCAGAAAAGAAAAGGTGGGCACATCCCAAAAAGTAAACATGAAAAGAAGGAAAAAATGCCAAAGATAATCTACGTACTGCAGGGGCAGAACTATGGGAGACAATGGAGGCGCCTGCCGCTGGGTGCCAGCACTAAAGGGGCACCTTCTCCATTGTCCACAATATATTCACCCAACTTAGGGCTGTAAATATGTTCCCGGAGTGTACTGACATGGCCGCCCAAGACATGGCACCTCTTCCCGGCACCTAAGAAGCCACCGTACAGTAGTGGAGAGATCCGTGACAGACCATCAGCTGCCGCTTCTGTCTATCTATAGCATGTCCCCGCTCATTGGTGTCACTGTCCATCAGCAACTTCTTCTGCCAGTGTGACACTTACAGAGCCCCCCCTCACCCACAACTCCCTGTCCCACTCCCCGAAAAAGGGTGTTTTTGGGGGATATCCTACAAATTTACTTTAATAGAAACAAATTCACATATTCTATATTAGTGTTTTTTGTGTGGGTGGATAGATAGATAGATAGATAGATAGATAGATAGATAGATAGATAGATAGATAGATAGATAGATAGATAGATAGATAGATGATATGCACCATATTTATTTTCTCTTTTTTATGAGGGGGTCACCAAATTATAATTTGGCTTCGGGCGTCTGGGATGAACTTCACCACTGACGTACTGTATATAATAAAATCAAGTGCTGATAAGAGAAATAGACAGGTAATGGGGAGAGAATAATGAGGGGGCGAGAGAGGATTAGAAAAATATTGTGTTGGGGGAGGGTGCACTGAAGAGAGAGAGAGAGAGAGAGAGGAGGAAAAAGAGAGAGAAAGAAAGAGGCAAGGGGGAAAAACAGGCACCACCAGGGACAGCATTTCATAAAATGACAGCATGTAATGTATTGTTGTGTGTTGCTTTGTTACATTCTTTAGGCTGCAATGTTAGCATCAATTTTCCACTAAAAGGTGCGCCTGATAAGAATTACATGACCATTATCAGTCAACTCATGCACCACACATTTCAAAGTAGAAAGTAGAAACTGGGCACAGAGCCAAGTGACTTGAAATGTTGATAAACCCAATGGATCCATAAGTACTAGCTCCCTAGATACAAAATGTAACACTGGGGCACCTGATCAGAGCTACCTTTTAGGCAATCTGCCATCACTGGCAATGAGTTTCACTTAACAAAGCCTATATACTCTGAGAAATGCACACCTTCATGTTTTCAATTGGAGGCTATAGATGGCAGTATTTAATGAGATTTAATTTTACAATGCTTTTTGCTCCACCAGGATTCAGAAGAAGACAGTCTTTATCAATTAACAGATTTTAGAATGTTTTGATTGGAGGTGAAAACAGGTACAGCCATCAAGAACACCCTGCCTACTGAAATAGATACATCAGCTGACATTAATGTTCAACTAAAGTCTAAGGGGTCTATTTACTAAGCAGTGTTAGGAGACAGAGTGAAAAGTGATAAGGTGCCAGCCAATCAGCTCCTAACTGCCATCTCACAGGCTGTGTTTGAAAGATGACAGTTGGGAGCTGATTGGCTAGCACCTTATCACTTTTCACTCTGTCTCCTAACACTGCTTAGTAAATAGACCCCTAAATGACTACCATGTACATAGAAGCAGCTTTTTTAATTAAGTTTAATTATCTACAAAGGATTACCAGCAAAGTGATACACAGGGAAATGATCGCTAATCATAAAATAATTTACATTGCTAATACTTTTTAAACTATATTGTTGTTCTTGCTAAACATTAGGTTTGCACAGATTCACACAGGCCGGGTAGTGTGGGGCCAGGTAATTCCTCGGTGGGCCCCACTGCTTCAAGGTCCCATCCCTTTCCATGAGGGGGGGCATAGTAGGACACAATGGGGGGTATTCGGGGGCGCATCCCCAGTGGGGCTCCTGTCAGAACACAGGAGCCCCATTGGGGAACTGTTTAATTAGTGGCAGCTGGTTTCTACTCTGAAGAACCAGCTGCCAGCGCCTGAACTGTGGATGCCGAATTACTCCCTCCCCTCTCTGCCTGAGTCACCGAGCCCTCACCCTCCTCCTCTTCTCTACCTTGTCTGTCTACTCTGCTAATCCTGCCTATCCCTGTCTGAGACCCTGCCCCTCACCCTGAGTCCCTGCCCCTTCATCTCCTGTAGCCTGTCTTTGTATATTTATTTCCTGTCACAGAGGAGCATTGCAGATACAGGACACTGGAGCTCCACAGAGGCAATAAATATACTTCCTCTGAACAGGTAAGTGACAGTGGAGGTGTGTAAATGTTTTAATGTTATCTAGTGAGGTGGTATAATTATACAATGGGGAGGGGTGTATTTGTTTGCTTTTCTGGGGTGTTGGTTTGTGTTTTAATATTGTATGTGGTGGGGGTGGTGTATTAATGTTGTGTGTGGGGGGGAGGGTCTATCATATTATATGTGCTTTATGGCGGTCACTGATTGGTCTCTGTATTATATGGCATTCACTGCAATGCTCTCTGCATTATCTAATGGTCACTGTAACACTCTCTGTATTATATGGCGATGCTCCCTGCATTATATTGTATCATTGCGACACTCCCTGCATTATATGGCAGTCACTGTGATGCTCTCTGTATAATATGGTGGGCATTGCAGCACTTTCTGCCACCCCCCGCAATCAGCTGGCCACATCTCTTCAGCTTTGCACTGCCTCCCTTCCCCTACCTTTGCATTCCCCCTGTGAACCCTTCATGCCCCAGTCTGACACTGGGTTTGTATTGCACAAAACAAGTATACAATAATAGGACTGATTCAGTGTAGCATGCAATTCCATTTTGCAGAAGGATCTTGCGATTTTTAGCACTGACCATGCACCCTTGCCAAGTGTATGCAACTATGAGCAAGTACAGGTGATTAAAATCTTACACATCTCAGTCTCAGTTCCACTTGCAGCTGAAGTGGTGTAACTGGGCAGCAACGGAACCGGGCTAGTGAAAAAACTGATGACCGCAATGATGACTATTTCCACAAGTGGATGGATGGAAAAGGTGCACCTGCATAGTTCTGCAAATTCTGAAAAAGGAATTAAGATCTACATTTATTACTAAGATCTACAAAATGCCCATAATGGGACCACACTTGGGATCAGCATATTGGCAACTCCAGTCTTTAGGGTGTATAAGCATACATACCTACATGTTCTCATGTGGCTGAGTGAACCTGCACAGAATAGACCTGTGTAGACTGAGTCAGTGGAAGAGCAGAACTTTTATTTAAAAACAACTGTCACAGATTATCAACCATCAATGGAGATTTTGATCAATAGAGATGAAAAAAACATCGTTACTGTTGTGTTAGTGTTTGTTTAGAGCTCAATAAATTGTGTAGGAACAGGGAATTTTCTTGTAATCTATGTCCCCTAAGAAATAGAGGAAAGTAGTGTACAGATGTGCTCGGACAGTTTCCTTGCCTTGACATGCCTACTTTGTTCTGCAAAGTGCTCTTATGGGCAAAGGTGACAACCGTATGGATCTGAGAGAAAGAGAGAATTGATGAGTACAAGGAATTAGAGCAGAAGGGATTACACAGAGGTCGCTCTCAACCATATGTGCAGAACATGACATTTACAATACATGGTTGAATTGCAATCTGGCGGACCATTTCTCCGCAGAGCTGCAATTACCTTGATAGCCATTAATTTACATAGTCACTATGTCCATTCATAACTGGGTATAATAGAGGAGAGTTTTTTATTTAGGGAAATAATCATTTTTAGCTTTCCTATAAATATATATTTACATTTTAGGGGCATTTGTTATAGTGCAACATGGCTTATGGCAACATGCTCTAGTGATGTCACTAGTTTCTAGTAATTTCATAGGGTAAACACTGGGCCATAGTGTTACAGTATTTATCAATAAATGTTTGCCACTGGGTAAAATATAATTTCACATTGCCCAGTAACAGGGGTGTCTTAAGGGAGATGGGGGCCCATGTGCATTTGCCCCCATTCCATCAAGCAGCAGATCCCCCTCATACCTGACGGTGCCATATTTCAGGTGATATACAGTATTTATGGAAAGAAGGTGAATGAGCAGAAGAAAGTAAAGACTCAACGTATGAGGAAAGGGCTCCGCAAACCAGCACAGTAGCGTATCGGTCGTGGGTGGAGGGTGTCCAACATGGGACCCCTCTGGATCCATGCTACCATGTGCTTTGCATGTTCTGCACCCATTACAAATACTCCACTGTCCATTGATCAGGGGATATATTTTTAACCTGACAAAATCAAGACTTACAAGCCTATTTATAAAATGGAGAGGGCCCTATCTTCGTGTCTTCTTCAGAGACTGACTTTTTCACTTTCCAAAGGGTCACCGCTAGAGGACAGAATCTCCGAGCCTCATTGGTGACATCTTCCCAATGCCACGCACTGGGAACCGTGAACTCATGATGGCGATAACAGAAAAAAAATATGAAAAATGCTTTGTTCTTTCAATGGCTGATAGCATTAAAATATATATTATTTTTTTTCAAATTAAATTTTTTTTTTTTACTATATAGTTTATTTGTTTTAGTGGAACTGAAGCTTAAACCCAGGCTTTCAGCTCCACTGAGTGTGACAGCCTTATTGCCGTAGATTGATAAATAGGTCCATTAGAGCTATATCCGTCCGGAGATCAAACAAAAATGCTCCGAATATTCTCACACACTATGTGCCCTTATAGATCTTGTTTTTGTTCTAAACATTCCTCTGCATAATAGTAACTGACAGCAGCTTTACTGTAAAATAAAGCTCATGGAACCTACATATATTGAATCCTCTAATGTATCATCAATTAAACATACAGAATGCTTAGTTTTCATTGAAGCATATTATTTGTCATTCTGAAGTAGTGCACTGTGAAATGACAGTCAATTAACTGATCGTTGATTAATTATCCCATTGATCTATTCTATCTGGGCTCTGTGCAAATATGCTGGCAGAAAGACTCCGCTTTCTAATCCAAGATTCCGCTGAACAGCAAAGGTACAAGCATGGAACGACCGTCTAACCTGCCATTTGCTTTATGTACAGAATGTTAATCTCGCCTCCCTCCAATACAGATAGGGAAACTGCTGATAAAATGCAGATGGAAATCAAAATTAAAACTGTCAATACAAGAAGAGTGAGAGCGTCTCATTTCAGGGGAAAGTGTTTCGCTTGGCTGCAAAACTGCCGAATACATTTTTAGCAGATGACAGGATGCCATTTGTAAGACCTGATAATATAATGATAGATATGTAGTTCCAGATAGAAAATAAATAACAATAATAAAAAAATAAATAGAGCATCTAAAATCACAGTGATACAAAAAATAAATAAATAAAACAGATTTTAAAAAATATTTTAAATTGGAATATGAAGGTTTTTTGTTTTTTTTTACCATTTCAAGCACAAAAAAAAATGAAAATGGAGTTGTCAATTGAAATGTCAGATTTTTCAATGCAGGTAATAACATGGTTCCATCTAACATACTTTTATTGCTAAAGTTCCCTGTAAAACGATAAAATCAAAGTCATTTTTTTGATTGTTTGGGAGGACATCCATCTGTATATTTATTTCTATGTGTGTTTTAAACAGTAAAATCAATCTGGGGAAACATGCCTTGTGTAAGAGTTTTATGGGAATTATAAAGCAATGCTATATCAGTCAGTATAGGCTATTACTGACTCAGGATGCGTAACTCATTTAAAAAAAAAAAATACATATTATTTATTTACTCCACAACTCCGCAAACAACTAAAGAGCTAAGAGATTAAAGGTAAATTCTCTCTTTAACTATAACTGGCTTGCTTCAATACTGTGGCTGAGAATTGTAGATAAAAGTTCTCAGCAACATGAAAATAATAAAAATGTTCCCCTATTGCAAAAAATAACTAGATATTTAGTTCATAAATGTAAAAGTTGGAGATATTTTCATTACCTCTGACATTTAGATACTGATATTTTCCATGAGCATATGCCTTGGTACTAAAATGGGTGTGGCCAGGACATGTAGGGGTGTGGCAATGCATCTTTTGAATTAGAAGCCCCATCAGTAGATTGGCAATGTGCCACTGAAGAGGGAATGTCGCCCAAACTAGGCAGAGACCTGGGATTTTGTTCCCTCACCCCTCTCTGCACACTTCGGGGTGATGGATCTAACCTTCTACTAAGGACAACCAACCAGACTCGAGCTACCTTTTATCAGCAACAATCTAAAAAATGTTATCTAGAAGCTGATTGGTTACTATGGCAACTTATCTACCTGTCCCCTTTAGATGGTTTCAAATATCTACCCCTTATGGGAAGATATATGAAACCTTTGGAATCCAAGTTGCCGCAAATTGTGACGTCACAAACCATATTAACAGAGCAATTCAAGATTGCTCCAGAGCAGGAAAAGCTGCTCCCAAAAGCAGCTGTTCCCACGAGCCCTAGTTAGTAGTGGTGTAACTTTATACAGCCGGGTCTGACCTGAGTTCACACATGTGCATGGAGCGGCACGGGAAAGGGGCAACAAGGAAAAGCGCCCACTGAAGATGGAGTAGGTTCCCGCAGTCAAACTTTGGAAACTTTCAGTATACTACTATATTGGCACTGCAGACAGTATCACAGTTACTAGATACTGTAAGCAGTATATATCCACAATATCTCATGTATTACCTTCATGACGCCTTTGGATATGATATGTCAACAGTTATAAGATCAATATTCATCATGTAAACATGCCAAAGTCAACATGGTCATAATGGTGCATTGACCATGTTGACACTCGTCATGTAGGCAGTAATGAAATGTCGACATGTTAGTATGTTGACCCTGCTGGTCCAGCAATGACTTACTGTACTGCTCCCGATGGCTGCAGCAGCTTCTGCATCCCAGCGGTCAAACTCCCCCTATCATATAATCCCTACCCCTAACCCTCCCTCTAGTGAATAACCTTCCACAGCCTAATCCTAACCTCCCCCCTCGGCCTAAATCTACTGTCAACTTTCTGAGAATGTTGACATTTCACCTATTGACATTCTGAGAATGTTGACACGTTGCCTGTTGACATTTTAACAATGTCGATCTAATAACTGTCACCATTGTGGTGTTGGCATTGTAAATGCTGACATTGTTATTGTCGACCTTTGGACTACATCCTGACAATATATTGCAGTAAGCCATTCCATAGACCTTTGTTATACGTTGTGTCTTAAAGCACTGCACACACAAAGCCTTCATTACAAGCCATTGAAAATACAATTGAGTTGCGAAAATGAATATACAGTCATATTTGCTCCATTAAACAGAATAACTGATAGAATACCATATGAAAGGAAATAAATTCCTAATTTTATTCAAATTATGTAGCATTTAAATTGCGGTATTACCTAGAAATGACTAAAATAACACATTTAAATTTCTAAATTATGCAGTATTATAGTTCAATTGTCAAGGGATATAAGCAAGCAATAAAAAAACAAGTTATGGTTCAAAATAACAAATAATGAAATAAACATACTTGTTTTAAGATCTTGCAGAGAATTCTACAAAGCACAATATAAACAGCACAATTTACAATTTATAGAATCTCATGATTAATGGTCTTGGTCTATCATACTCTTATCAGTGCCAGAGCACAGGGATGGCACCCTGCCCCCAGCACATCAGGCATCATGATATCACAGAACAAGCTTTGGAAACAGGGAGATAGGTGACGGGCACGTCCTAAGAAAATTCCCGGTGCATTTCTATGTAGTGGATTGCCCCTCCAAGCTGGAGATGGGTGCCACTGGGGTAATGGCCATGTCGCCCCCTTGACACTGTGACCTGGGCAGCAGAACTTGTCACACAAACATCATTGGCCCTGTACTGTAAGATATTACAATTTCTAGGGTAACCACTCTGACAGGGCAATTCAGTCAGCTGCCATCTGCGGTCACAATGTGCGACTGCACATATCACTGCTTATTATGGTACCCCGGCCCAACATCACAGATTTTCCTCTGCCCCTTTAAGCTGTGCCAGAGAAATGGTCTGAACTGTTTCTGATTGAATTGCCCCCTAATTATCCAAACCATGTAATGTTATCTTTGCAGGGCTTTAAAGATTTGAATCGCTACTAGGATGGCTCAGTAGACTACAGGACAAAGTGACAAAGATGTCAGTGAATTAGCAAATATACCCCAAAGGGTTTGAAGCCACTTTGTGAAATGACCAATGAACAAAAAAAGTGCGGCGATTACTAGTGGATCTCATAGCTGTTTAGCGTATGCTTTGAGGCCTTCAAAATTTCTCCTTAAGAAATAACAATGGTGAAGGTCAGTATCAGTGTAAAGTACATAGCTAACTAGGACTGTCAAACCCATTGTGCTGTAGGCTGACAAAACAATTTGTAAAACCATGGCCAACCATAATCCATAGAAGCACATATATAAATGTAACAGGAGAATTTTGTACTTGATAATATTGACATAAATACTTGATCTTAAGTTCAAAAATAGAAGATTATAGTACAGGTGACTGTTCCCATTTGACTTTTGAATTGGTGGTGGTGGTGATGATTATGATTATTATTTTTACTATTATTAATAATAATAATAATGAAAATAATAAAGTTTATATATAGGGTGCAACATGTGGTCCATAGTGCCACAGAAGAGAAAACAATAAGACAGTACAGAGTAAACAGTACAAAACCGTACATTACAGTAACAACAAATAGCAAATTACTCTACAACTTGCAACACAACTATGGATACAAGGGGTACAGGGGAAAGTAGACCTGTACCCATTGGTGTTGGCACAACGAACAGGTTTAGAGTCACTAAAGGTAGGAAGGAAGCGAGGAGGTGGTGCCTGGGGCAACGAGCCCAAGCAGGTGTGGCGTGTAGCTGGTGTGCAAGAGCAGTGGTGGGAACAGGAGGGAGGAGAACCCTGCTCATAGGAGTTTACAATCTAAAGGGACTGATGGAGACAAACAGATGACATAGGGAGTGAGGCAGTGTAAGGGGAGCTGAGGGCAGGAAGTGAGAGTGGGAGAGATGGAGAAGTCAGGAGGGTGAGGTAGGCTATGTGGTGGGCTGATATGCTTTTGTGACAGGTGGGTTTTCAGTGCTTGTTTGAAGCTATGCAGGCAGGGGGATAGTCTGACAGAACTACGGAGATCATGGGAGAAATCTTGGATTCGGGAGTGAGAAGTGGCAACCAGTGTGGAGTAAAGCCAATAGTCATTGGCTGACCGGAGGTGGTGTGAGGGAGTATGTATGGAGTATGTATGGATGAGGTTGGAGATGTAGGGAACAGTGGCATTGGAGAGGGCCTTGTAAGTGAGAGCCAGTGGAGGGCTTGGCAGAGAGGGGAGACAGAAGTGGAGCGGATGGAGAGGAAGATGAGCCTAGCTGCAGTGTTGAGTACAGATTGGAGAGGAGTGAGATCATGATGGGAGAGAAGACAGATGATAGCTAGATAATTTATAAATGCAGGATGGTGAGAAAAACTATTGTCAACAGCGCACAACTGCACCAGCCCTACTCTCAGTGCAGGAGAACCGTCTATAGCCAGACAGATCTCTGCCTACGCTAACACCTCTCACCAGGCCGCACAATGTGTCCACAGAATAATTATTACTGCAAATGCCCAGTTACACCCACTATGTTGCAAGTGGAGAAGCGACTGAGGCGCTTACAAATCCGAACAGAACGTATTTGCTCAAACATGTCTATGTGTAGACTGCTAAAAATAGTGACTTTATAGATAAATGACCATAAAACAGGGCTTGCAAGTTGCTATACAAAATCCCATTCTAGGATAGATGCTCTAACACATATTTAAGATAGGTAGAATCTTTTGAGACATTGAGGTTGTCCATCACAGATGTATACAGCAGATCCAAAAGTTTGCACAAGATTTTTTTTCTTCTTCCCGAACAGAACTCCAGTACAACAAAATACAGTAACCATCGGCACTAATTGGCAGTCATTGGTATTCCCATCAGCAAGAGAACCACTGAAGAGTCTAAATTAGCAACGGACTCCACACTGTGATTATTTTTTCTCACACACTGTACAAAGAAGTAGGAAGCGCTGCTGTATTACATTCTCTGCGTGAACAGATGACTTCGCTTTTGGGGGGTTTTCTTATGTTTTTTCTTTTTTCTGTCAAAAAAATTTTTGCTACACTTTTCGAAGGATACTTAAACAGATATCCCAGTGATCACTGCACCTCATCCTCATCATCATTATACGCATTTCACTGATCCCCCTTTAAAAATGAAATTAAAATTGTTCACCCCTCGCCTCTCCCTTGATTATTCTACTTGCATTTGCGAGTGATTTCCACTGGCACAATTTTCTCTCTAGCCTTCACCAGCTTCCCTGACATTCACATGCTGATTGCTTCAGCGGTAAAGGGAGACTTTTATTATTTCATGATTAAGTGACATCTGATTTCAAACTGGGGTCTGGCATATAAAAGGAAGACCGCTTACTTCATTTCTTGGCATACGGTACATTGTTCTCTGCTATTTGCTCCAATACTTGAAAGTTAAAACACTCATAGTGTTGCAATTTAGGAGAAAACAGGTAATTATGTATTCTATGTTCGACTTTTAGCTGACACAAAAAGGTTTAACCCTGATGTGTCAAATGTAGCTCGCTACTCAACTGCAGAAATCCGGCAATATCAAATCATTTCCTGTTATTCGAAGTAAAGTCTTTCATGTCATTCTCAAACTAGCTTATGCACAGTAATGTTTGGAACCAAGTGGCATTTTAACACTTTACTTGGTCACTTTCATGGTAACTGTGTACATGAGGGTACACACAGTCAGATGCTAACTTTCAAGCAGGGGTGTTTTAAGAGAGGAGCATTAGATCTGGCTTTGGGCCATCATTGGGGCCATCATTACTGTGCATGCGCGAGTCACCGAGAAAATGTCCGCCTCCATTTTCTCAGTGATTTTTGCTGCTCTGCTACACCAGTCCGGCGTTGCAGAACAGCATTATGGAGACTACGGACAGGTAAGTATAACACTTTATTGGCGCAGGGTGTGCGGTGTGGGCACCATGCACCCATCATAGCTACGTCTCTGCTTTCAAGATGCCTTTCACAGCATTACTGTGGTGTGCTTTATTTTGTCAGGATGGCAGACAATTTTCACAAAACAAAATAGTTTCTCCATGGCAATGCCTAGCACTAAGCTAATGTAGTCCAACTAACTATCAAATCAGTCAGCTGGTCCAGCATAGACTGCCCATCCTGCACCATTTTAAGGCTAAACTCCAACCTATCTCGATCTTATCTGACTGGTGTTAAATCCATGTACTCAGTCTGTTACTTCCTTCCTTTCCTATATAAACATGATAAGCTTAGGTGTTTTGTTTGACTTTGTCTGAAAGCAACCTCAGTCTGAACCCTGCTAGCATCAATTAAAGCGGAATCTCTCACAAAGGCATATGGTAAGTCCCTTACTCTGCCACAATAGCCAAGTACCATAGTCAATAATATGAGCACATATAGAGGGTTATACAATAGAATACAATGCCATAAAAGGCAGCAAAAAAGGCAAGTAATCTAAATAATTTTTCCTCTCAAGATAAATGGGAGCCGATTTATAAATTTCCGTATGTTTATAGCCACATATCGCGACAATAAATAATTTAATGGCCCTATTTACTTAAACTCTGTAGCAAGGACAGTGGTTTTAATAAGAGACTCCACCTCTTTCAAGGTCTGCAAATCTGGACACTTAGGAGATATAATATTATTATGTAGTAACTCTCTTATATAAGCCAACTTATATTTTAGCTAGAACTATAGTATATTTATAGATCTGCTTTATATGCTTTCTTAATTCTTTCCGTATTTACTATTAATAAACTGACTAATTGAAAATATATTAAAGTATGCATGTGGGTATCTTTTTATTACTGCAAAAGCATTTTCTTGTCTTCGATTAATACAAAGCATTCCACAATATAGATTTCTATTTACTTTAATACTGCTTTACTTCCAAAGAATTTGTTGTATAATTGTTATCTTTGTTGTAACAATGCAATTTAAAGACTGAATTTAAATAAGATAGTTGTAGTCGGGGAAACAGTCGTCCTTTTAAGAGTGTGTTTTGAATATTAACATACCCCAGCAAATTAGTTTGCGCTCATTATCATAAGCAATTACTTACTGTTTAGATGCTTCTAATGTTCTTCTAGCAAGTAATTTGCAAGAATTAAAACACAAATCTAAAATACTTTTCTACACTGTGCAAAAAAGATTGGGTTAGGCAGGAAGGTCATGTATACATTAGCTCCTTCTACATAAAAGCTTTTAAATGGCTAGCTTTTTTTAACTGAATAGAACTGAATGCAAATACTTTATACATACAATGGCGTCACTGGGGTGGTGCGGACCATACCTGGTGACACCATCCGAGGGGGTGACATGAAAATTGTAGAACTGCTCTTCTATTTTGGTGTCACCCCCTTGGATGGTGTCACCGAGGGGTGAGCAGCAGTACTGGATGACGCATGCATTTACGCATCATCCTTTTCACAACCTCCTGTATCTGGAGAGGTTGGGGCTTCCCAGGAGCTCCCAGAGTTCTGGGCAAACACAAATCGTGAGGGGATGGCTCGAGGTCACACCACCAGAAATGGGACAACAAAGGGAGCGTGGCTTCATGGGCACGAGGTCACACCCCTTTTCATTGTAAAAAAAGAACTGGTCAAGCAGGTGACTAGGAAGTAGGCAGCAGGTCTAATCAAGTGGAGGGGGAGATACCAAGAGGCCAGGAGGAATCAGTATTGCTGAGGTTCCAGGGGTCAGCCGTTTGGTCATTTACTTATCATTGTAAACTTATATGTACATGACTACTATTGTTATTAATCATTTACTATTTTGCGCTCCCTTATCTGTTAAAACTCATATATATATATATATATATATACATAAGTACTTTTGTTTATACTAACCATGTGTTTAAGCTATAAGCAGACACATGTGATCACTTGACATACTGTAAGAAGACACCAACTTAAATATATTGTGTTATGTTATTTGTATTGCAGAATAGATCCTTTTACTAACAGGAATGTTTGAGTGATGCATCGTCCATGGACACAGGTACTAGCTTACAGATAAAGGGCCTGCTCCTGAGTCCCACACGAGTGCGAATGCAGCCGCATCTAGCAATGTAATGTACACTGCGCATGCTTTGCAGGCTGCATACTTATCTTTGCGAACGTACTCACGGTCCAGCGTTGTTCGCGTCGCAGCCATTCCTCTCCGTTTGCACCATGAGCATTTCTGGGTGACAACTGTGCAGCAACCATGCGGATACGAGCAAGAGAAACATTCCGAGGGAAAGTCAGGGAGTGTAGCCAGAGTTACTAGCTACACTGCGTCTGCTATGGGGATGCCCAAATCAGTCGCCACTCCTAGAATGGGATAGGTGTAAGTGACGATGATAGTGATGAAGGCTGCACTAGTGGACAGAGAAGTGGGGAGGTGCGATCATATAGAGATCTGTGACTATACGCACATTGTGGGGTCCATTTATCAAAGTATATTTGAGGTATAATTCCCAAAAACACCCGTTTTCGGAGGTTTACGTCAAATAAGTATCCCCCATATGTATTAAGGAGGGTCCGCAGCAGGTATCTCCGACACATCCGGTGTCCCCAGATGCTGACATAGTGGCATAGCCAGTCCTGGGGGTGTGGCCATACCCCACTCTCAATAATATGCATTGATAATAATGGGTACGCCACTAAGGAAGAGGGGAAGCAACATGGTAGATAATGTCTAACTGGAGTGTGACAAGCTTGTCCAAGCTATTTTTGGAAAAGATTCAGACTTCAGTTATCAGGGAATTTCAAATTATGTATGTCCTGGTAATAGTGGGCATTGAGAAAGAAGAAGGGTTATTGCAGAATAATGATTATAGCAGAAAAATGGTGCAGTTCACCCTTTCTACTGGAGTACACTACCACTAATTATCTGCTGGACAGCTCCACTGCAGTTTGCTTATAAACTTGGTAAAGCCGTACCCTGTAGAGCAAGGTCACCCATAGAACAATGATGTAGGATAACCATTGTTTTCTTGTATTTAAACGTTTCAACTTCATACTATATAAGGCAAATAAGTAGAGGGCTGCAATACTCAGTTATGGGCAATGACCTTTTGCCAAGCAATGTAGGGCACACATTTAATTGATGCAGTTGTTTTGTACAGCTCATTCCTGTATTTCTTATGGCCATTATACTTATGCTAGTTCCATGCTTAGTTTCAAACATTTCAATAATCTGCTATCTGTATATAAAGGACATATGCAGGTCATATTATGGCCCTACACAGGGGAGAGAAGAGGCGGTGGGGTCCGCACGATGGCTAGGCCACCTTCAGCATGCAATTAAGTGGGCAAGTACATAGGGGCCTGGTATTTAAATCGGGGTATGACCACGCCCCCACATGCACTACCATACTCCCCAGTATTTGGACGCAAAAAATCTCTTGGTGGCTCTGGACCTACAATACAATGATTTGTAATCTGCTCCATCTCCCTCTTTATATAATTGGTGCTGCAACATTTATAATCTTTGGAAAATATAATATGCCAGTAATAAATATGTAGAGCATGTCCTATGTATAACATATTATTGCCAATGTTTTGTAAGAATATATAGATTTATTTAAAAACATGGCACAAAATGACATGTAAGCAATGGCAACCAATCAGATCTTAGATTTTTGTCAATCTAATGACTGTTAGATAACAAAAGCAAATATCTCATTGGTTGCCATGAGTTTAAGAAATTCAGTACATTTGGCACCACCTTACTAAATAAACCCCCCCAAAAAATTAATAACAAAGTGCAAATAGGTACATTTTGCACAACTATTAATAATGTCATTTATTATATAACCTAAATTAAATAGTGCATTAACATGTTATAAAAAAAATGCAGGGGGTGTGTCACTTAGATGCTCTTTAATGTGGTGGTTTCCCAGGCAGAAAAGTTCTGGCTTCTCAATATGTGTACCACTCTCATAGATAGATAGATATATATATATAGTATAATTATAGATAAGAAACACTGTTTCTTTGTCACGCTTCAGCTGTAAAATCACACTTTTATAGGCTGGGAGCCAATTTTCAATAATATGTAAGCTTTTGCTAATTGAGCACCATGACATTGCTGTCTCACAGTACCGGGGTCTTGAGTTAAATTCCCTACCAGGGCAAGGGTTCTATATGTGTGGAGTTTGTATGTTCTTTCTCTATTTACATGGGTTTCCTCCAAGTGTTTTCCTCCCACACAATATACCAGTAGGTTAACTGGTTACTGACAAAATAAACCCTATTGTGTGTGTTTGTTTGTTAGGGAATTTAGGGCCTGATTCAGACCCACTCGCGAGCGGCTGTCCACTCGCAAGTGGGTCGATGTTATGGACTGAGCATGCGCACGACGGAGGGAGCTCCGTCGTGCGCATGCGCCAGACACGACGAGCGAAGGAAAGTCCTTCGCTCGTTGTGTCCGATCAAAGGGGGCGTGCTGTCAAAGTTGATTGACAGCACGCCCCCTTTGGTGGGCGTGCCGGGGGCGTGCCTCCCTGACGGGGGCGTTCCCATGGGAACGCCTCCCGTCAGAAGCCGGCCCACTGACATCACTAGTGATGTCAGTGGGAGTGATTTTGGCTCTGATAGAGCCAAAACCACTCCGGAGCTTGCGGTTGAAAACCTCAACCGCAGGCTCCGGCTCG
Source organism: Taudactylus pleione (assembly GCA_031769625.1). NCBI lineage: Eukaryota > Metazoa > Chordata > Amphibia > Anura > Myobatrachidae > Taudactylus > Taudactylus pleione. The sequence continues at coordinate 1,165,612 of JAUIMM010000205.1, forward strand.
CAAATTCGATGGTCGCGATGGTCTCGACCATCGCGACCATCACAATGCACGCTCGTATAGCCTGTGGGTGGTGACCCACAGCTATACGAGCGTCCAGGAGGACGCTCCATGAAAATGGAGCCCGGCCCTCATTCAGAGCGTGCGCTCTGCTCAGAGCGTACGGCTCTGAATGAGGGCCTTAGACTGTAAGCTCCAATGGGGCAGGGACTGTAGTGTATGTGAATTAGTCTCTGTATTTGGTAGTGCTATATAAATAAGCAACAATAATAGTATATATGCCACTTATAGAAAACTTCAGCATTTAAAACCACCTATGTGATGCCAACTTTACAGTGTTAGCTGCACTATGAAGCTAAAAAGGAATATGGAGACATTTATACAAGGTTACCAATATAGCTACATACAGATGTAAGTAGGTCAGCACACTTCAAAGTCATTACGTTGATCACGGTATACCTGTCATCTAAAGCAATATTCAGTTTATAACAGTGCTTTAAACGTCCTAGGCGTTATTGACAATCTTTCAGAATCTGGCGTCTCTCACTTTTAGCTTGGCAATCAATAAACAATGTAACTAATTTCTGCTAATTACATACTCCTTGATTCTATAATGATTATTAATGAGGAAAAACTTAGCCGTAATTACTGTTGAAATTGCCAAAGCTCATTTGAAATGGGAAAGTTGTTGATTTTCTTTAAGTTTTTTATTGATTTAACTTTCATACAATGTGAAGCTCTCTTTGAATGACCTTGACAGAAGAAGCTTTTAGCTTTCCCAGCAAATAACACACAGGAATGTTACAGTGTGAACACGATTTAGGCCTTACAGACGTATATCTTCTATTTTTATATCTGAAAATTTCAGTCTCAAAGGAGGATAAACCTATACCTGAAGAAAGTAATGTGACCCACAGTTGTCATTACAGGGACTCACTAACAATGTCCTTAAGCCATGCTCTCCTTGAAAATAATTAAGTCCAATTTCCTTGGCTAAGTCACCTTTTTTGTGGATGTACTGATAGCCGAAATAAAAAAGTGATTTATAGCTGGCTTCTAAGAAACATCTAATGGCAAATGAATCACAAGAGGAACAGCCTGCATGGGACTGCATGCAAACAGTTCAGGGCTGTCTAGAGATATCTGTCTACAGTATATCAATATGACACACAATAAGAGAGCCGGATAGGGAGCAGTATACTATACATAGGAAAGACATAACACAAAACACAGACAAATAAAACAGCAAAATAAAATAAAGTTATGTATACTCATAGTTTATGTTATAGTTAGGAGATAGGGCTCAATTTAAAATTTCATGGCTATTCACGGCTTTTCGTCTGATGTTTTACTCCCTATTTATATTACTTGTAATGCCGGGACAGACCACAGAGTAAAGATCTGTCCGGGCAGAGAGAAAACAAAGGCAAAAGGCAACAACATATGTCTGTTGGCCACTGGGCATGCACATGCGAGAGTAAGCGCAAAATGGGTGCCGAAGGGGTCGGGGGCACAATGCACTGTGGGGTCTATGTACTAAGCCTTGGAGAGAGATAAAGTGGAGAGAGATAAAGTGGATAGAGGTAAAGTACCAACCAATCAGCTCCTGTCATTTTTCAAACACAGTCTGTGACAGTTAGGAGGTGATTGGTTGGTACTTTATCTCCATACAATTTATCTCTCTTCAAGGCTTAGTAGGGGATGTAGTTATGAGACCGACGGCCTTAAGGCCGCCTGTCTCAATACCGACATCGGAGTCCCGGCAAGGCACTTAAGATAGGTGTGGAAATACCGATGCCTGTCTTAATCCTGATGCCAGCCCAAATGAGGTAAGTCCGGGGCGCCCTTAGCATTAGCCGTAGGGGGGGAGGGTAAGGTTTACGGAGCGTAGCAGGTTTAGAATTAGGTTTTGGGGGGGAGAGGTTAGGGTTAGGCACCCCTATATAGGCACCCCCAGGGGGATGTTAAGGTTAGGCACCCCCCCTGGAGGGCTAGATTTAGGGGGCGGTAAGGGGGGGTTAAGGTTAGGCACTCCTGGGGGGAGGTTTGTGTTAGGCTCCACTAATGGAGGGTTAGGTTTAGGGGGAGAGAGGGGTTGGGATAGGGTACTTACCTGCCCTGTCGGGATCTTCTCCTTCGGGCTGCCAGTGTCGGGATATGAATGGCGGCTATTCAGCCACCGGGACTACATACCCCTTCATACCCATTCCGCTTAGTATCTTCCTGCATTTCTCCAGTGCACATAGATTGAACGCTCCACCTGTGAGACGGAGGAGCATGTGGTGGAGGGAGGAATATGAATTCAAGGCAGACAAGTGCCAGGAAGGGCTATGAATAGAAATATATGCACAATGTATATATGCTGCACAGATGGGGCATGTGCAGTGCAGGATAGTCTCTTTGGACAACCGAAAAAGACTGCCTGTGGGGACTTTGCAGGGACAGCATGCTAACGCAACCGCTGTCCCTGTGAAGCATTTTGCTGAATAGCGGGGAAAACTACTGTAAGTTAAAAATGATAATAATTGCGGCGATATTGACCAAAAATATTCAAGGCAATATTGTATTGTAATTAATATTAATATTAATATTGTAATCAGCTCATAAGATCCGCATGGAAGGCGATGGCATTTGCAGAGCACAAGTGGGATGGCATGGAGGAAACGCATCTGTAGTCTGCACAAATGCACTCACGATGTGTTTCTGTCTCGTTCTGTATGGAACGCAATGCAAAGAAGCCCATTTGTGCTGCGGAGTCCTTAATCCTAAAATATGAATTTGTGAACAAATGAATTGAACAAAGCTCAATAAGATAATTACTAGTATTCAGTTATCACATTGGCACAAACACCCACTGGTTTATAGCCCACACACAGGCAATGCTTGTACTGACACATCCCCAACACACAACTCATCCAACAGAACAATTGCCACATTTAATGTAAAATGAATGACATATAATTCTACAGAGATCATATCTAAGCCTATTGTCATGTTGTAGATTAATTAATTAATCCAGTGCCTTGATGTGTACCGCACCATGTATTTAACATAATTTAATTGATTTCATCAGGTAAAAAGGTAAAACAAAACAAAATAATAATATGATGTGATATACTGTAATAAGCATATTGTTTAATTTTAAAACCTATTTCTGCCCCATTCTCTCTCTCTCTCTCTCTCTCTCTCTCTCTCTCTCTCTCTCTCTCTCTCTCCCATTCATGCTCTCTCTTCATTCTCACTTCAGCTCTCTCAATCATTGTCTCTTCTGTCACTCTCTCTCTCAGGGATTTAACTAGGGGGTCTGCAAGCAGTGCCCCCGCCAAGAGCACATGGCTCAGGGGAGCATTGCTGCCCTTCTGCAACTGCATTTAGAACAAAGCTGCTGCAGAACTGCCTGGAACATCCCTAAGGTGCTCTCGGCACTCCTCTTCCTTCTGGTCCCAGTGGCCCTACCTCCTCGCCATATTGTCACATTTTCGGGGGGCCAGGGCTAGCACTGCTATCTCTCTCTCCCCCCTTTCCATTCTCTCTCTTTAGGGGAGATGTACAGTATTAAGCTTTGGGGAGAGATAGAGGTAAGCAGTTGGCCAAAGCAACCAATCAGCTTCTGTCATTTCAAAGACTGCTCGAGATAAATGTCAGTTAGAAGCTGATTGGTTGCTGTTGGCAAGTTCTCCACATTATCTCTCTTCACGGCTTGTTACATTTCCCCCTTTCTCTCTTCCATTCTCTCTCTCTATCCATTGAATTTCTTACTCTCTTACTCACTCTCTCAAATATTCTCTTTCTCTTTGTCAGCAGGGAACTCATTATTGTCTACCTGACATGTAACTTGGCGGTGCAGGTTACAATTATGTCATTATGTATACCTCTCTGTAGCTATCTAAAGTATTTATATCATTTTGTTGTATCCCCTATATACAGTGTTAAAGAACCCCTGAGGTGCCATATAAATAAAATATAATAATGCTACTATGCATACAGATTAATAACATCATATTACCCACTATTCAATAAAGTGTCCAGTCGATCATGAAATGTATGTATAATTGTAAGATATTAAGTGAGACTGACAATGCATTTATCTGCCTTGGGGTTCGTTTAATGCATTTAAATAACTCAGTGGTCACTGCTGTCCAATGTGCTGAAATTCCTCTGGATTCACAGAATTTACCTCTTTCATTACATTCACCATTTACAATTATCATGTGCCCACCGTAAAAACAACATGCAGCAGTTTTGATGGTTTAACGTGTTATAGATATAATCAAGCTCTGACTGTCTGGCTTTTAAGTGTTTAATATGCAAATCTTTATTGAAAAGGTGACGTTCGTGACCTCTCACACATTGGCGAGATCTCTGTAGAATGCAATACCGAGACGCTGACCTGCTCACCGACTTATCATAGCTACTTAATATTCAAACATCATCACATGGGAGATTCTTGTACATATAAAAACTCACAATGAAAGTAAAATAATCATCTTACCAAGCATAGAGGTGAGTACTTTGTTTTTCATTATCATAATTTACATTAGACTAAGGGGCCTAATTAACACCAACCATTTCCAAATAGTTTAGGTATCAGGGCAATTTAAGAAGTTCCTAATGCAGAATATGTCAGAGATGTCTTCTTCTTTAGGCAAACTAATTCCGTGTATCCGCTACACGATATAATGAACGATTGAACGATAACTATATCATTACCATTCATTATATTCTGCAGTGGACATTGAGCCCACACTCTCCCTCATCCCCGAACCTGCACAACCTGACGATATCTTCAGGTTGGACAGAAAGTTTGGGTGATGAGTAATGGTGTCAATGACCAGCGGAAGCAAGAATTGCTGGTCGTTCATGGCATATCCAATGCACGATATTGCAGACGAACGATAACAATATCGTTCTAGTTCAAATTGTCCAATTTATCGTGTAGTGGATATGTGCCTTAACACTGAAGACCACAGTCCCCATTATTTTCAATGGAGTCTGCGATCTGGGCCAATTTACCAAGTGCACACTTGTACAGATACAGACCTGATAGTAAAGTGAGAGCGCAGAGTCTACATGAAATTACTGTGATTCCTTTGCAAGTCAACACCCCTGATCTGCCTCTACAATCATAATGGGGAGCAAGTCCAAGATATGTGGAACTTTTTTTGTGTGTATGAGTAGTTGGCTCCCTGAGGCATCTTTACATCATTGAAATGCACTTACATGTCCTGTAACTCTCAATCAGGCCTAATCAGAGTATATTATATTAGTTATTTGTGCTGTATGCAATGAAGTCACTATGTTGACTTTCATAATGTCAACAATTTTATACCCCTTTCACACTGCATTGCCTCGTCGCACCCGGTATTTTATACATGGGTCCATCCTGGGTGTGACTCGGCTGAGACCCCTTTCAGACTGGCAACCCGCCACGTGCCAAGCCAGTGCTTGGGGATGTGTTCATCTCTTCCTATGCTGTGAACAGGTCCCAGGTCGCATTGACCCGGGTTACCCATTCACACTGCACCGTGAGCTGGGTTTGATCCCGTGCTCAACCCTACTAGTTACCCGGGTTGAATTGCCGGGTTATTTATACTGGGCCCTTTCACACTGAGCAATATCCCAGGTTGCTCTGTGTTCAAGTTAAATAACCCGGGTTATTGCTGGCAGTGTGGAAGGTGTATTATTGTCAACAGCGTGACTTCAATAGTTACGATGGCAGCATTGTTGGAATGACGACACAGAACATGTCAACACATGTAGAATGTTGCAGAACATCAACATGTTCACAATCTCGACATGTCAAAAGTCGACGTGAAATGTAGACATTCTGCACGATGCAAAGGGTTAAGTTTAGGCTGTAGGAGGGGAGGTTTAGGCACTAAGGTTAGGGTTTAGGATTAGGGTTACTTACCGCCGGATACCCTACAGGACACCCTGAAGTCACAATCACCTGACCACCAGACCCAGAAGACACTGCCGCAGCACCGGGAAGACACTGTTTTGTCTACATACTAATCATGTCGACATCTCATTGGTGTGATGATTGTCAACATGGTCAATGTCAATATTACAACCATGTTGACCTTAAGAATGTTAACATGAGAAATGTCAAAATATACCAAACCATTCCTGTATAAACTAAGACATCAAAAATTAATCTGCTGTAGATTAGATTTGTCCAAAAACTACCAAAGTAAGCTGAACTATAGTAATATAGGTTGTGTCATAAATTATTTCCAAACGTGTTTGGACAATGGAAAAACAAAGTTGTATGAACTCGGATTCATCCCATGTTACCGGATTTGAAAACTAATCGTTTATTTTTAGTTTTACTTTGAAACACACTGTCCTCACAAAGGTCAATAATGTAACAGGAAATATGTGCAATCAAGGATATACAAAGCTTGAATGCAACAACTCGGTTTGTCTATAGCAAAGTGCAGAGCATGTTTCATCAATGCAGAACAAAGGTCCCCAGGTCCATTCCAAATTGTACACTGCACTTTCCTGCATGTTGCTGTTCCCCTTATACATCGTCTAATGGAGACTAAATAAACAACTACGCTTCAAAGTGTTCAGATGAAACACTTTCTGACACATCCACACTTGCAATCGTTACTATCATAGGATAAAGTAATCTCCCAGGTGCTGCTGCAAAACATCATGAGTATGGCAGTGAAAGGCTCACAGCAGTGTACAATTGTGGGACTCGGCACGATGCACCACTACATTATGTAATATTGTGCACCAGCTGTTTTCTCCACAAAGACAAGTAACAAATTCCCGTGAAAAAAAAAATCCCATAATACTTCAAAACTACTCTTTGAATCTTACACCCAACCTGGAAAATGATAACTGATTTTGCTCTTTTTCCTTCTTATTTATTTTTCTAGGTGTAATTATGGATCGGTTGGGTGAATATTCTGTACAATTGTAGAGTCACGAAGGCATGGCAACCATCAACAGGGCATTGTGCATTTTATCATATATTTTGCGGCAGAAAGCTCCTAGGGAACATACAGTCTTAGTCTATTAACTAACCATTTAACAATAGTAATTTGTTGAACAACACTCAATAGCTAAATAATAGTAAGAGTTTTACATAAAACACCACTTCAATTATAAATATTCATACTGTATTAGGTACCAAATAAAATGGGCAGGATAAATACAATATATGTAAATGTAGACAACTTATCACAAATTAAAGTGCCATTTCAGCCACGGTGTTTCTAAATATACGTATGGAGGTTATAGGAAAACAAAAATGAGTTTAGAGGTGTTTAGAGTCTTCTTTGTCTAGATCAATAAAGGTGTTTAAATGGGTTGGGTATGGGATGCCGGCTCTCAGGATTCCGGTGGTCAAAATTCTGATCCCGGCATACCGACATTTGTCTGTAAGTATCCTAACCCTACCCCTAAACCTAACCCTCTCTCTCCGTAGCCTAAACCTAACAGTGTACTGGCTCTCCATCCTCCTTCCTGGCCAATCCCCTGCAGGATACTTGCCTACTCTACTAGAAAGTCGAGGAGGCTTCCGAATCTCAGGTGGCTCTCCTGGGTGACCTGAAAAGTAGGCAAGTCTCCTGGCAGCCTGTCAATGCCACCCACTTCCTGAATTAAGGGGTTGGTCTAGACGCCTTAATGGCATGAATTTGCACTGAATCATGTCATTGTGACTCCATCCATCACGTCGCAATGCTTGGAATCACAGCTTTGCACAGTGTGGGGTGGGGGTCACGATTCCAAAAAAACAAAAAGGCTGTTTTGCAAAAAACTAAGTGCCCCTGATATTTTTACTGACTGTTTTACCAACACCCATCTCATTCCTAAAGTCCATCGGTTGCCTACAAGTCAGACGTTTTCTATATTGCACCACTATTGATGGGAATTCTGCCCATTTCACTTATAATTACCAACGACTATTGTCACAGGTTCTTTGTGAGATGACAGGTGGCATTCTGTTGAATTTAAAACCTTAACTGCATCATAATGACATTAGCAGGCTCTCTAACACGATCCCTTCCAGCAGGTACTGTACAAAATACAGTGCTCTTGGACTTCCCTCTTAATTTGCAATTGCAGACTAATGAATTCATAAGGATGGTGTTTCAACACAGATGACCACAGTCATAAATTAATTGGGAAGTTCAGGAGTAGAGAATTGTGTACCTGCTGGAAGGGGTCACATTGGAGGATGTGTAGGATGTGTGGCCTCAATGCGGCCTGGAAGTGAGTTGTGCCAGAAAACGCCAACCCCCTCCCCCTTCCAAGCCTTCACTACCACTGTACCCACCTGAGGTCCTAACTACATTCTCAACAGATCTGAACAATGTCCTTTTCTCATCATTCACCAGTGTTTCGAGAGCATAGCACCTGTTTAAGAGGAGGCTAGAGTGGTATTGTCGGGTTTCTACCAAACTTTTGCTATGGGACTCATTTTGTACAGCCAATTGAGTTTTAAAGTGCACCTGTCACCAACACACAATGTAAGCAGCCGTTCTGCCTTATGGGCATTATGAATAATTGGTTATGAAGTCCATTAATGATGTCACTGGTTCCAAGAAAATCGATAGCCTGCAGTCCAGTTCACTTGTGCAGGTGACAGCTGCACTGTAAGCTGTGAATTTTTAATGCTATGCACCAATGCAAAATAGTTAAATAATTTAAGTACATTCTCACAGTTTACCACCATGTATTAACCTATACTTCTATAACAAAATGAATTATTTCCAGTATGCTCATTAATCCCCTGCTGTAGGAGGGTGACTGCAAAATAATTAAATTCTATAAACAAAACCTTATTTAAATTCAACCTAAACACATGAAAGACGGAAGAAAAAAATGATAATATATATATATATATATATTTATATTTATTTATTTTTATTTTTTTCAGTCTGATTTTTAGCTGACGTATGTCTCCTGTATTGCTTATTTTCTGGGTCAGAACCTGTTCCGCGGCTTTTTTTTGTACAGACTCACTAAGTATCTATTATTTGCTCTCTTTGGTAACATCATTTTTTTCGTTAGTGATGGTTCCTTGACCTACAGTATGTGAAGCAGAAAAGGAAAGTAAAGGATTTACACAGGATCTCTGCTACTAAATCACAATAATGTTTATTTATTAATCTGTAAGTCCTCAATGTAAAACCTCCAGATAAGGGCAAGTCATTTAATAATACAAATCAATAGGCTATCTACAGAGGGTAAGACTACAGTAAGAGGCTTAATCTTTTTTTTTTTTTTTTTACCTCGCACTTTTTCAATTCAAAGTGGGACAAAAATGCACAAGAGTGATACAATTTTGTGCAATCCTAATCACTGCACCCAAATACTCTACTAACCATAGACCCTCTACAATATAAAAAGGTATATTTTTAAACTTATAT